>RJWT010010167.1:0-24470 GCA_004365215.1 Cuniculus paca | reverse complement strand
GCAAAAGAGGGAAGAACATGTCTCCTTTCTGACCTTACATTGTATGTTGGTTCCTCCCCTGGGCGGGTGCAGAACTCACACCACCAATCCCAGCACTACACAACAAATCAATCATAAACGTTAGATCCAGCTGCTTCCATGACTACCTGAGGTTTGGGGGGGGCATCTATATACAAACCATAACATTCCACCCCTGACCCCCCCAAAGACTCATGTATATCCCTTATACAAAAGACATTTAGTCCATCTCCATGAGTTACCAAAGTCCTAAAAGTTTCAACATTGCTGAAAAGTTCAAACCCCAAGCCTCCTTTGAGATCTAAGGCAAACTCTTAGCTGCAAGCCCCTGTACAAATGAAAACAAAGTTAAACACTTCCAACATGCAATGGCACGAGATAGACATTGCCATTCCAAAAGTTACAAACGGGAATACAAACCATTGGAACCAAAATAAGTTCAAAATCCAGCAGGGCAAATGTTAAGTCCTGTAGCTGTATGTTCAGCATCTGAAGCAATCTGTGGCAAATTGTGAGCTCCAAAGGGCTTGTGTGGTTCCACCCCCACAGCACTTTCAGGAGTTTTCACTCCCACAGCTTCTCTCTTAGGCTCACTCTGCTCAATCTTTGCAACTTTCCTTAGATGATCCATGCTCCTGGCTTTTTCAAACTTCTGGGGTCTCCATTCTGGCTTCACACTCATAGCTTCACATATTGCCCTCTCAGGGGCATACTGTCTGGCCTCCTGGGCCCTCTGAAATCAGGGTGGAAGCCTTTTTAACCTCAGAATGCCTGCATTCTCCATGCACCTAAAACCAGCATTACATGGATGCTGCCAAGGTCTGCTGCTGACTGGAGCAATAGCCAGGCTTTCCCCTTTCTTGGCCATAGAGGTCAAATGCCTGGATTGCTGGGCACTCTGAACCTGATTGCAAGGAACAGATTCTTTATCTACTCATCCCCATTCTGGAACCTTGTGTGGCCTCTGCAGCCATTCTGGAATGTGGCGCTCTGCAGCTTTTTCCCCCGGGTAAGGTCTTTTACTTTTGTAGCTTTGAGGCTTCAAAGGGGTGAGACCTGCTGTTTCCTGGGATGCCCCCAGGCCATCTTTTTTATTTCTCTGTTTCTTCTCAGCAATCCAGGTTTCAGGTCTATCTTTATAGTCCACAGCTTTCCTACCAAACTCACAACATTTTTAAATCACCATGCTGGGCTCTTTACTTTTGACTTCCAACATAAATCTGGCTAAAAACTGTCAACAATAGCCATGCCACTGCCTCAACATTTGACTGCCTTGAAATTACTTTTGCCAGATTAATCAGGTCATTGTCCTTAATCTCAGTTTTAGGCAGTCTCTGGACACGCGCAGAATGCAGACAAACTTTCTGCCAAGCCATAACACACATGGTCTAGAGTCCAACACCCAGTGCAGTCTTTTCCAGCAGAAACCTCCTGAGCCTGGTCTTTACTGGCAGGCTCTCTATCAGTCTTCTGGTCTCCTGAGCCCTAATCAGAATCTCCCCTACAGAACAGTGTAAGCTGGTCTAGCTCTATGCATACAGGCGACATCTCTGAACCTTTCCAAACTCTTCCCACAAGCCATTCCCAAAGGCTCTTGAACCATGTGGTCAGATACAGTCACAGCAACGACCCCACTCCTCTGGTACCAAATTCTGTCTTGGTTACTTTTTTCTTGTTGTTGAGACAAAATACCTGATGTCCAAAGTGAAGGAAGGAGAGGTTTATTGCTTACAGTGTTGGGGGTTTCAGTCCATACCCAGCTGGTGCCAAGGCAGGGTGGCATGGCAGAGGGACAGCTGTTCATGGTGGCTGCAAGCAGCAAGAGCGATCCATGCAAAAGAGGGAAAAACATGTCCCCATTCAGACCTTACATTGTATGTCAGCTCCACCCCGGGCAGGTGCAGAACTCGCACTGCCAATCCCAGCACTATACAATGAATCAATCATAAACATTAGATTCAGCCACTTCCATGACTACATGAGGCTTGGGGGGATCATCTATATACAAACCATAACATCCTCATTCTGAAATTTTAAAAATTCAAAGAAATATTACAATTTTTTTGAAATGGGCTACCCTCAAATCTGACCTAATTTTACTTCACATCTTCATACCTTAACCCCTGAATCTAGGAGTTATGTTTAAAGGGATTGTAATTGTTAAAAAATCCAGCTATTTATTTGCTGTTTAAACTCACATGTTTCATGATGTCTCTCCTCCAGGAAAGGGGAAACCCAGCAGCAGTCAGCTGTACCCTTCATTACAGTCATTTCTGCTTCCAGAACCAGGTGCAACTTCTTTGGATGTTCTTATTTCCATACTTTCCTGTTTGTTTTCCTTCCCCATCTCAAAATGCTATCAAATCTATTCATGTTATTTCCTTATACTCTCCTCCATTAATTCTGACAAAAAAAAATTTGAAGCTTCTACTTTACATCAAACACTATTCTAGTTACCAAGAAACTATCATTTATCCACTTGTCTTTAGCAGTTATCACTATTATGTCCTGGAGAAATACATAGGATTTTTTTTGTTTGTTTTTAGTTCACAAATTACTTACCAATAGAAATGAACTAAAAAATATTCTGGATTTTTTTTCTTGTTTTTGCTTCTTTTTCTATACTGATATCCAGGACTATTTGTCTCTCTTTCTTTTCTTTCTTTTTATTTTTTTCGTTACTGGGAATTGAACTCATGACCTTGCATGTGCTAGACAGGTGCTGCGTTGCTGAGCTATATCCTCAGCCCCTTATCTCTCTTTCTTTTACTTCTTCATATCTCATTCTTATTCTAATCCTCTACTTCATCTTCCTTCATTCCTAAAGTTTTCAAACAATATCTAAGTGTGGAAGTGACTCAATTAAATATTTTTAATTACTAACTCAATAAGAGATCATCCATTGATTCCAGAGATAAAGTTCCCTAAGAAAATGTTCATTGCAGTAGTTTGAATGCCTTGTATATCCCCAAAATTATCTCTAGCAAACATCATAACAACACTAAAATTGTATGTAAGTCATATAAGATTGAATGTAGAACTGTCAGTCACTATGTTAAGTAATTTCTCCAGATTTTTCTTGAATTCTGCAAGTATAAATAAAAGATATATAGTCATTTTAGAATGTAAAGAGAACAATTATGTTGTTGTTTTTTTTTATGAAACCAAGCAAGGAAATACAGTTTTTAAGAGTGATAGCAAACTGTTTAGGCCTGTAACTGGAAGTCTTCCTCCAAATCCAAGAACACTGAAGACAAGAAAGGTGAAAATTTGGATGATAGGTTATTTTAGTAACAGTACCAACTTCCATTTAGGAAAATTAACTGGTTTCACTATTTTTGATTTGATTATGCAGCGGCAACATGCAAGACGGAGCAAGATGTTTATTTCAGTCAATTCACCTGTACTAACCTGTCTGAAAGCATCACTTCTGACTGAAATGCCACTTAACCTGAAGCACTTAGCGTAAATGGAAATCAAGTGCTGATTCACATATCTGCTAAGACCACCCACTAATTTTCCCTTGGTGGTTTTATAGACAAAGTTACAAAGCTATACTGATCACAGAAGAATATGAATCCATCAAGTAATATGTTAGTATGCAAGTTAAAATAATTCAGTAAAAATGATATTAATCAGAAATGTATGGATCTATTTTGAAAACATGAACACTTATTAAAGGTATGAAAATTAACTAATTCTTTCTTTGAAGAAAATCTGATTATTATTCAGAGGATAAAATTAGAGATGGCAGAATAATAATTGACCAATTGGTGAGTAAAACAAATTAAGTAATAATTAAACAGAGATTATAAAAACAGGTTTTGTCTTTTTATAACAGTATCTAAACAAATGTTAAATTTAGAATGACAGAGATTTTTCTAAATGATCAAGATTTTAGAATGATATTTTTATAAATGATAGAGAACTTTTAGAGATGTGTAAAAGAACAAAATGACTGATACTAACGACTTTTAAAACAAGTGATAATGATCTGCTTAGTCTGCATTGTAGAAAGTAGGCTGTATTCTAATCAGAAGGTATTTCCAACTTGAAAATTTGCATATTCTGGATCCTATGTGATCAGAAGTAAATGTAAATATTTGGTTCAGTGATCTCTTTTGTCCCAGGTGAAACTGCAAGCCACTAAAAAGGGCAAAAAACGGAATTGGAAGGCACACAAAACCTTTAATTTTTCAGGAGCTACAAATGGAAAGACAGTAAAACCTTGGACTTCATTTGGACTGCAAAAGGCTATGAGTTTTATAAAGGAGTCTGAGTAGGTGCAAAGCTATTTTTCTTCTTTCCCTAAAGCAGATTAACTAGTTGGGTATTTCTTTGAATAGCTTAGAAGGTTCAAGTTATATCTGGCAGAGTGAATAGGTAATGATATATGCCTCATTCACCAAAGAAACAAATGTTTTGTTTCCCAACTCTAATTCTGTATTTTGTAGTAAGCTAGAGTGATATAATATACACTAGTATTATTGTAAAACAAGAGTTTATTACTTGGCTAAGTAAGTTGATCTTTAGAAAAGTGTACAAGTGCTTTGAAATAAAATAAAAACTACTTAATCCAATCTTCTCTCATACAATTTCTTTCAAGGAGAACAGACACAGCCTGTTAAAATAACAAAGAATGTAGAGTTTCCATTCATGGACAAAGTGTCCTCATTCAAACTCCCACTGCAAAGCTACCTTGCCCCTCTTCTCAATTTTCTTGGCAGTAGGGAAATGTGATTCCCTGAAACCTCCGGGATTTTGTTTTATGTTAACTGGCAGAGCTTTTCACGTCTCACAGACCTGGTGACACCTAAATGACACACACTTTGGATTGTCTTGTGAGGAAAAGGGAGATCCAGAGAGGGGGAGAAACTTAAAGCAGGCAGGCAAGGGCAAGGTGGCATTCACAAGCGTTCCTGAGATCAGGGCCAAGCTTAGGGTCATGAGGGAGATAAAACCATCGCTTTGGGGAAATGATTTCACAAGAAGTGTTCAATTACAAATCAAGTCCTGAGAATTTTCCAAAATCTGGCAGCCCTTGAACAGAGCTTTGCAAAGGACAAAGTAAAACCTTCAGAATCTTTAGCCAGGATGTGAACAGAGACTAATATAATTTAAGTGCAATTAATAGACTTGCAAAATGACTGGAATTGTGTCAAACAACGATTAGTGTGAAATGCCAAGATTTCCAACTGTACATGGAAAATAACATTGAGTGTTTTGACGGAATTCTATTTGACTTCCTGTCCATGTCACTGCTCCGGTTCAGCAATAGATGTTTACGCAGTTCATATTTAAAATCTTCACAAGCAACTCTGCCATATAACAATGCATGTTGCATTTTTCCAGATTGACTTAGAACAATAGATTTTTCTACTGATTTAAAGAAAATATGCATATACCTCCTGACTTTGCGACTTTATGGCAATATATCTTTAGTGTATTCATTCCTGAAAGACTTTTGCAAAGTGTGTTCAAATAAAAAAAATCATAAAAGGTTGAGATGTGATTTCTACAAGATTACAAAATGTAAAACAAATGTCAAAGTAAATTTTTGCAATTGCTTTTGATTACAGCATTTTGAGATTCTAGAGCATTTTAGGAAATTCTTAAACTAGCATTTTTAAAAATTAAACATAACCTTCCTTGAACCTAACCACATTTCTTTCTGTTGCTGTCAGTCAGTCCCTTGTACTTCCTTTGAAACACTATTTGTAAGACAGGCCCCTAGGGCAGAAAGCATTTGTTGGATCAGCTCCCATTTAAGAAGACCTTTCTGAGCGCTGGACTCTTGTTCAGCATGAAGAAGACAAGGTCTATTCTAGGAGGTCTATTTTATCAGACTCCTTGCTCCTATTGTCATTGTAGTGCCTCACAACTTTTGAGAAAAAGAGTGAAATCAAGTGTGAATCAAGGATACAGACCAGAGCTTTTATAGACGATAATATTCATTTCTTTCTCTGAAAGTCCAGTGGTGGCTAAAGTTACTAATGGGGCTGATCATTACCAAAATATATCTGTATCATCAACTCTATATTTTTCCCAGTCCTGAACACAATTGTATTATACTCCCACAATAAAATGCCTCCTTTCAGCTAATGAGTTCAAAACCAGACCTAATCCTAGTAGTTACATGAGTAAAGCAGCGTGGCCCATTCTCATTGAAGAAAGCAGTAGTCTGTATCACAAAAGGAGGCCAGGTGGGAATAAAATGCACAAGTACTGAATCTTTTTTCACTATTTTAGCTACTAGAAAGCACTAGCTCCATCAAGTTCCACTCAATCGGCTGCTGATTTGACATCTTGATTATATACATAAAGTTATAACTTTCTGTTTATCAAACACGATAGATTCCATGAGGATTGTAATTTTGAACTTAGACTATTTGTGCCAAATTGCCTGAAAATAATAATTAGAGACAATTTAACATAATGAGTACAGTAGTTTCAGATAAATTACCCCTACAGAACATTAATTGTATTCATTAAACAGAAAGGGATAAAATTCCAAGGTCATGTGCATTGTGACTTTATTTTTAGAAATCGTCTTCAATTTCTTTCTTTTAATTTGTAAGGTAATGATTTAGAAAGAAAAAGGAGATATTTAGGTGGTAAAATTATTGCAATAGGATGTTAGTTTGAATTTTAAAATCCTACTTAAATTCACTGAAAACTACATTACACTTAGGTTCTGATGATGTTTTGGGGGGTTTGGTTTTTTTTCTGTTTTTCTCACTACTGTGAATTCTAAATCTCCTTATCATATAAGCAACAAAAGATCATTCAACTTACAAAGGTGAATATATTTACAGAAAACTTGAGAAAGCGTACTGAGTTCCACACTAAGAAGTCTTTTTAGAATACCTGTTTTTGGAAACAAATGATTGGTCACATTTAAATACAATAAATGTGTTTTGACAAATACAAAATTAACATCTTCTATTATTTTTATTGTTCAGCCTGAAAGGTTTACCAAAATTTAATCAAAGACGAGGTTATATCCTAAGGTTGGACTGAAATGTGACTTTTATAGCAAAGGCTCTCAATTATGTCTCTTCTGTTCTGCAGTCAATCTATGTTGCTACAAGCCAAAGAAACAGTATACAGTATATTATACATTTAATATGTATGTCTCCAGGGAAGTATGGACTGTTTAGTGCTGAATTCATTCATGAATTTCTTAATGTAACATCTCATAAAATCACATAATTCACTTTTCTTCTATTCCAGATTAAGCATGTAGCCCTATACTTGTCAATTCTCTCTCTCTCTCTCTCTCTCTCTCTCTCTCTCTCTCTCTATATATATATATATATATATATATATATATATACATATATATATATATATATAAAACTGTGCTCAGTTCTCTATCTTCAGTGGACAGAATACAGCCACACACAAAGCATATCTGACAAACACTAGTCAAAGGTAAAAGTATGCTAGTCTGGATATAAAAATACATTTCTATTCTGATGACACTTCTTAACCCACAGAATATTTATCTACTTTTACATATTGTTCACAAAATAATGGAATGAAAGACGCTTACTTAAATCTAATCCTTTGATCAAGCCAGGCTGAGTGATTTGAGTGTCCTTTTACTCATGAAATAGTGTCACTACTAGGTGAAGGAAGTATGACCGGAAGTATGACAACTTTCTCTGTAGCCTTCACTAATCTGAACTTTCCTGGAAAATATCTACCAAGTTGTCTTTCAAAATCTTCTATCAAGTAAAATCAGTCATGCCTCTTTGTATCCCTAATTGCTAAATACAATTTTCCCAAGTAAAATTGAGAAAGTAAAACTGGCCACTCTTCTTTGTAACCCTAAAATCTAAATAGCTTTCTCATCACTCCCAGAATATTTGTGCCTCTGGCTTGTTTGATGGGACTTCTATCTCTTTTATTAGGCTAAGTATCTGGAGAGTGGGATCTGTGTGTTTGTTATCTTGGTGTCCTCAGGATCAAAAGTACTCCAGTCATTCCTCAACTGTTCCTCAAGCAGCTGTGAAATGTATTCTGAGCATGAATTTGGTGTGTATAGTGAAAGGGAAAAAAAGCTTGGTACAGTTTGGGAAAAGAAAACAAGACAACATTGCTAAGAAATAAAACTGACCAGGGTTCAATGATGTTACGTATTGCAGGAAATTATAAGAAAATTACATTTCATTATTCTAAGTGAAGTGAGAAGATATTGGATATGTTGTAAAGGGATGACACAAGGTGAGTTTTATTTTTTAAATTCTGTAAAGTTTTTGTTTACTTATTTATTAAATTAGGTATTTTTGTAGAACTAGGGTTCGAATCTGGGGTCTTTCACATGGTTGGCAAGCATTCTAGCACTATGCCATATTTTTTAAAGATCGCTCCAACTATTGTGTGAAAAAGTGACTCTTAAAAGAGCGTGAAGTTAGAAGACTTAGTTGAAACCTCCTAAAGTAATCAAGAACAATTTATTAGTAAGTCAGATTAGGGTGGCAGAAGAGAAGATGGAATGAAATCGAATGTGTACTTTTAGATATACTTTTCTAGATATAGGAGATGAAACAAAGAAAGAAATCTAGGAATCTAGGATCACTGCTAAAGTTTTGACTTGACTAATTGAGTGTATTGTGGTACTATGTACTGATTGGAATACATAGAAGAAGGGATTAAAATTGTGTATATGAAGTCTAGAGGTCTTTTTATTTTTTTTGATCTAGTTATTTCTGCAATTAATTTTGTACTTCTTTTATATTTCTAAGTCAAGTTGTCAAGTAGAAAGTTAGGTATTAAAATATAGATATTCAGATAATTGAATTTAATTAATGCTTCTTAATTGTTTCCTATAAGGTTCTCAGACATCTGAGTTTTATGATTGCACAAATTAAATGTCTTTCTTCAATAAATGGGAGAAAATGTTAATAGAAAATATTTACAAATGTAAAATTTATCCTAATAATCTTTTTGCTTAAATCTTCACTTTCAGATAGGCAATAGACTATGCATACTAATGGACTCATATAAAATTATTTACATTTAAATTCACGCACACTTCTACTGGCATTTATTATATGTTTCATATGTATCTATGTTCTGACTTTCTACCCAGATAGCAACATCTTTAAAGCAACTTATCATTCAAAAACATTTGAAAACCACTCTCTTGGGGATTTGATGTGATGTCCCATGTACCCAGCTGTGATAATCTTCATAATTCTTTTTCCTTTATGTCTTCTGTTTAAGGACTTTAGGAGCAATTGCAAATGTCCTTACAAAGGGTCAGCAGATTCAAGACTATAGACTAATTCTCACCACCATTAATGTAAAGTATATCCTTCTTAATGATTCAGAAGGGGAAATCATGGGTTATTGGGCAAAATTCAGTGTCTATCACTAACCCTGCCATTAAAAGGCATTGTTTCAGCCACTGGCATATTACCAACCACATGTTATCATTAAAGTACAAGAATTACCTATAGAATTAGAGATTCAGAATGAACTTTTATGAAAAAAAGTTACCCAAAGTAACAGTCACAAAATAAAGATAGTAAATTGATCTTTTTATTGCTTTCTTTAACAGCACATTGAGAATTCTAAATGATGCTATTCTCCACCTCATAATGTTTACACCTACTGCTGTAAAAAATTCATAGCATTTTATAGGCTGCCACTGTCAGTGCTTCCAAAATTTTGACTCATGTATTGTTGATGCTGTAGTTTTAATACAAATTTCAAGGACATGTATATCTTATTCAGCAAAATTTTACTTCCCACTTGAATTAGGAGGTTGCTTTAGACTATTTTTAATTTCCTAGTTAAGAGAATTCTAAAAACTTTACCTTTAGAAAAGATAATGCAAAAAATCCAAAAACTGGTGCCTCAGTTAAAAAGTCGTATTCTACTTAATTTGATATTAAAATTTAGAAATTATGTATGGGGCATATAAAGATATAGATAGTCCTTCAAATTAACACCTCGCTGATATGTTCACATAAAAGAATGCAAAAAGGTATAAAGAAGCCAGCTTTCCTCATTTCCTGAAAAATAACATGATGTACTTACTCTTAGATTGTTTTAAATTATAAAAAAGTTACATTTATTAAAACAAATTCACACATGCTGAAAAACAATTAAAGCACCAGGGAATTATGTAGATTATAGAGTTTAGTACTAATGATGCCTTCAATTTTTACCCATCTCGTTTCACTCTCCATGCATAATCACTCAATTTTAATGAGTAGAAATATTTTAATATTAAAGTTACAATGCAATTACAGACAGATATGCACATATATACAATTAATGTTGGGGACTCTGCTTGTTTTCTCACTTTAATAATAAATCATTGTAATATTGTCATACATATTCATTTTTTTATTTATTACACAGTATAGATATGCAAATTCTGAAGGATATGTAATGTTTTGCAAGTAGTTTTGTTAGAAAACCTGGCTTACCTGCAGTAAGAATTGCTATGCCCATTTAAATTGCTTTATTTCTTCAACTATGGCAACAGACATGTAGAAAGATATGTTATGCTTTAACCAAAAACATTTGAACAAACAAAAAATGGAAAGATAGACAAATGGGTAGCCATTGAGATTCCATTATTGATATGAATTTGCTAAACCTATTTCTGGGAAAGTTAATGTTGCATAATGAAACTCATGAAATTGAATTTTTCATTTCTCATAAGATGTGTACCAGTACATTTGCACTGTCTTTCTATATGTAGAACTTATCAATTAGTATTTACACTTACACTTGTCAAGATAAGCCCAATTTTTAATCCTCTGAATAAAAGAAGCATCTTCTTTGCTTAAATGTCATGGTCAATAAATATCTACTGGAAGAACGAAATTTCTTTATATCACTCTACAGTGCCAAACACATAGTGTATACTGATTAAAATAATGCAAAAGTGGAACGTAGGTAAGAATAAGCCATGTAAGCTTATTCACCAAGGAAACTCCCCGATCCAATCTCACTCCCAGTGCAGCACTCTTTGTAAATATAAATTTAATTCAGAAATTGCTAGCAGATCATTCTCAAAAAACTGTGCAGACATTACTAAGATGAAAAAAATCAGACAAGAAGTATAAGAAACTCTTTTATCTCCTGATGGTGAAAAAATCAGGTTTAAAACAAAAGCTGAGATATCAGGTTTTAAAAATCAACAATAAAGTAAGTGCTGCCATTTGGAATCCTTTATTTAGACAGAAGACTTTACACTTCATATTTCTTCTTTGAAAGTAAATGAAAAGATATTTGGCGATACTCTGGGAATGAAGTAATGTAGCATGACTATGGGATGAATCTCTTTATCTTGAAAATAACTCCTGCAGCAATCAACATCATGATACCAACACTGATGTAAAAATTATTTTTCAGGGCAAGAACTATAAATGTAGTATAAACAAAAATGGTTTATATGTACTTTGGTTGGCAAAATCAAATTATGTCATCCACATTAAATGTGGGGTGACTGAAAATACAGCAGATCCAATAACTGCTCAGTTAGGGTGGTGAAAATTTATTACAGGCTGCTATTTGGATCACTGAGAGCTTTAATGATGTAAAAACAGGAAATGGTCTTCAATTGTCATAGAAGGATTTACTTAAGAGGGCTGGCACAGAATATTAAATTCTAAGTTTCCTTTCTGAGAAATATGTAAGAATGTGGTAAATAGCTATTTATAGTATTTCACAACATTTTTGCCAGTAATACCAATTCTTACATTATCAGTTCATTATCTGATTTCTCTCCTTGCTATAGTTCTTCTCAATTTAGTAGCTAGTATTTTACTAAAACTCAAATTTACAAAATCCTTAACTATTCAAGGTTATACATTACTAGGTGTATTCTCATATGAAAGTGGAAAAGTTCAAATTTCAGACACTGAGTCCTTTTTGATTTCCCAAATGGGTTGGTGGGGAGTTGTTTTAAGAGAGTATTCAA
The DNA here is from genome assembly GCA_004365215.1 of Cuniculus paca. Classification (NCBI taxonomy): domain Eukaryota; kingdom Metazoa; phylum Chordata; class Mammalia; order Rodentia; family Cuniculidae; genus Cuniculus; species Cuniculus paca. The sequence continues at coordinate 12,505 of RJWT010010167.1, read as the reverse complement.
AGTCAAAAACTTGAGTTAATGCCATTGTGTGGATGTTCCTTGTATTATAATCCACATAATATTTGTCCCCAAATTATGGAATTTATTAATCTTTGAACTATTAGTTAGCAATCTCAAAGTCTCCTGGAAAGCTGCCTGTCTGTGTATTGCTTTAATCCAAGGTCCAAAAGGATAATATTACAAGATGATGTAACTATAAACCACTCAATATTCTTTTTGTGTTCTTGAAACTGCAGATGCACATGTATAAACGAAGCAGGTAGTTACAGATACTGAATAGTCAACAGATGGTGAGAGTATCTTTACTTACAGGAAGAATGTCCTGTAAACACAGGCTAGTATCATCTCACATCCTTCACAGTTCAGTCTCCTTTCACAAGTTTATGCACATCTGCAGGCTGTTAATCATGAGTGTGGTTGCAGTCTGGGAGGATTCCAGCCTCAGTCTGAATCAATGTCTTTCATAAACTTAATGCATTTATTGTGAATTTGGGAGTAAGGCCCATCTTGCACTTATTATACACACAATGTTCCATAAAGAATGCATACTTAGTAAATCCATGCTAAACTATAATGACATCAGATGAATTTAGGAATCTATGCAATATATCTGCTTATTTATCATAACATGAATATTAATAGTTCTGAAAAATTTAGCACTCTTATTTCAATAGTCATCAAATGCCTAGTTATTTGTTTAACTTATCTTGGATTCCTTGGCAGGAGAATCCACCAAGAAGTTTTTGAAAAGAGGACTCCATTGCAACATTAGTGGGAAATTGAAGTTAGACTGAAGAGACAAACGTGTTGAATTACAGTATATTCACAAAGAAAATCTCAATGGACTTAAAACGTACCTGAGGTTGGGATTGCCCCATAGGGTTTTCCCACCTTAAATCTGTGAAGCTGGGTTTTATAACTGTAACTCCTCATGTAGTACTCAGATGTAGGCTGCTCTTAAAGAATGGGGAGTATCTTGGGTGAGCAGATTTTCCATAGCCAGGGGTAACTCTAGGAGATGTATTTGTCTGAGAATTATCAGCCACCAACAGTCACAGCATCTGAAAAAGTAAAAGCATCAATCCTGAAAGGAAGAAGACTGTATTACTCACTATACTACATTCATTTTAATTCTTTGTAACCTGATTTCTTCTTTCACTACTCAGTATTGGAAAGATTTTCAAACATTGTCGATGTCTTTTTCAAAATTCACCTTTCTTAGTGTTGTAACTGAGTACCTAGATTTTGAAAAATCCTCTGCCTTGGTTTGCACTTAATTTTCTTCCTATCCCTTTTGCTCCTTTTCTTTTGCCTCACTCTCACTTCACTTGTTACTTCTGAAAATATATTCTCCTCTTGCACTCTGAATTCTCAGAGAAATGAAGAGTGTAATTCAACCTGTCCAATTTTCCAGAGTATTCTTTTTTATCTCCAAACATATATTTGAGTTTTTCCACATGAATGTCTCTTTGTTAGGGCACAGAAACATATGAGAGCACTAATAAATTTTAAAATAGTAAAGCAATGCTATATTATTAGTACTAAAATTAGTGTTAATTTCTACTAATCTTATGACTGGACATTATAAATAAAGCCAGAACAAGATTCATTTCCCCCAATGAGTTTTTTTTCTTAATATCCTTATTTACCTCAGTGAACCTTCTACCCTCTAAATAGTCTCGTCCTCTAGTTCATTCCTTCTTATCCAATAACCAACCACTGAATATTGATTCTCTGTAGTTACTTTCTTCTGCTGGGTGTGGTGGCACATGCCTGTAATCCCAGCACACCAGGAGTCTGAGGCAGGAGTATCACCACAAGTTTGAGGCCAGCCTGGGCTATATAGTAAGTTTGAGACCAGGTTGGGCTACATAGTGAGTTCAAGGCCAACTTGAGGTATGTATCAAGACTCTGTCTCAAAAAAGAAAGAAAAAAAGGTGAAAATCCTGATGTAATTAATTTGTTCTGCTCTTTTTGTCTCGAACAAAAAGAATTACCATAGCATATAGATTTCTTTTGGTAAACCTTTGTAGCTTCCAAACATTCTGTATATTAAAGTCACGACTTGGGAAATAAATCTTCCCTCAGTACATATTTAACATTATGCTTCAGAGTCAAATACATCACTCAGTTTCCTTAGAGCCAAGAAAACACAATTCAAAATCATTAGTCTAATGCTAAGGACTTTTGAAGCCATATAATCTTTAGGAACTGCTATACAGGAGAAGTAATGTGCACACTCATCCTTATTTACATATCATAAGCCAGTTAAATTAATAAAATGTTTAGGAAATGGTACGCTTATAATTACTATTTAACAGAAAAAAAAAAACTGATAGGGAGTCCTGAAATAAAAGGAGTGTGGTTCTATATTAGGTAAGTATCTTAGTTCAGATTGCAATAAGAAATACCACAGACCCAGGGACGTACACAGCAAAGATTTATTTTTCACGGTTGCAAAGGCTGAGAAATCCATGATGGAGGCATCAGGTAACTTTGTGTCCTCCGAGGAGGGCCTTCTGCCTGGCGTGCAGATGGTCACCTTCCTGTTGTGTTATAACAAGGTGAGAGAAATTTTATCATTTTTAATGTCTTTTTTTGTAAGGGCACTGATGTTGTTAATGAGCATTCCACCCTCATAACTAATTGCCTTCCAAAATTACCACTTTTGGAGTATGATCAAAGTGGCCATTAAGGGTCCAAGGTAAGAATTTGAAGTGGGGGTAGACATTCAGCCCACAGATGTAGAATTGAGTCAAATGGTGACCACTGAGTAAAGACCTGAAGGAAATAGGAGTGCGTGTCTTGCAGATACTGGCAGAAGGACACTGTAGACGAAAGGAATGATAATTTCAAAGGGGCTGATAAGTACCTTGTGAAGCAGGTCACTGTACACAGATTGCCAGTTGTCTGAGACTGGTAAGGCAGAATACTCATACACAATTTGCAAGAAGCAGTTTTACTACTAACCTGAAGCAAAAGACAGAAGGTTGAGATTCATTTTGAACTAGATTCAAAAGACTCAGGAAAACTGCCTGACACATACGGGGTTTCAACTGCGAGTGCCACATTTGCACCACAGTGAAGGACCCCAGAAAGAAGCTCACCTTGAGTTTTATACCCATAGGGCTACACAACACAATAGACTAAGGCATGGGAGGAGTCCTGTTCTCTTGGAGAAACAGAACAAAGCCAGTGTTGCTCCAGCCAATCCTCTCTCTCAGGATACTTCATTCTGAGGACAACTACAGTCGTTCTTGAGAACCACAAGTGAAAGAGTACAGAATTGATGTCAAAGACTACCTGTAAATTTCACAGTCTTTATTAGAAGAAACTGTTTCTAGAGTAAAAAGACAGAGAGAAAGGGAAGGAGAGAGAGAGAGAGAGAGAGAGAGAGAGAGAGAGAATCAAGAAATGAGGTAAAGAGGTGAAGAGTGCTAGATCACTAGAGCTCTATGGATTATAGTAAAGAATTAAGCTTTTACTCCGAATGAGAGAAGTCCTTGTAAGATTTTGAGAGAGTTAGCAGGGATTTTACTTTCATCCTTAAAGTTGTTCTGCAGAGAATGTATTGAAGGGAGCCAAACTGGGGTAAGGGAGCCAGTTCAGGAAGCCACAGTAATGTGGGATATAAAGGTGCCTGGAATCAAGGGGTGCCTGTACAGATGAGAAGTGGTTGCATTCTGAATGTGCGTCAAAGGTGGATCAAACAGGATTCACTGATGAATTAGGTGAGTAGCAATGAAAAGAAATAGAATTCAAAGATAAATCTAATTTACTGATTAACTGCAAGAGTATAGCTAAAATTTAATCAAATGGAGAATATTATAAAGAGGTATGGTTGTGGTGGGAGGTAACAAAAATAGCAGAAGTTCACTTTTGGAAATGTTTTGCTTATAAACCATATTAAATATTCAATAGGCCATAAGTTTCTAATGATAAAGTATGTGGTTTAATAACTGAATTTGAAATTCAGGGAAGTAGACGGTAGAGCTCTAAGTTTAGGAGATATTAATTCATATATTGATTATAAATCTATGTGATTGAAACGATACCACCTCTGAAATAATTATAGAACACTTTAAGGTAAGTAGAAGCATCTAAAAAGTAAGGATAAAAGTTCAGTCTGTGTAGTTTATGAAATCAAATGCTGAATTTATTTGAAAGAAAAGACACTGATCACTTGTATCGATGCTGGTATTGTTCAAGTAAGATGATGTTAATTTATCAGTTAATTTAGATACTGGGTGAGACTGGAGGCTATTAATAACAAACCTAGTCTGTCTTTTTCAATTATTTCATAAATATTTACAAGTGTCCTTTTTTATCTATGTAGGTTTTCCATGTCTAAAGAAAACGCCATTTACTGTTGTTCTCTCTGTACTCTTAGACATAAAGTTCCAGTTAAAATGGTTGCTTCTCTATTCAAAAGCAACCCGCCCTTAAAGTTCCAATTTTAATCATCCTCTAACAATTCTATGCAGCATAATCTCTATCCAGAGTCTGGAATATCAGAAGGCTTACTAAAGAGCATTTTTATTGGTTATCAGAGAAAATACTACTTGTTTGAGTACAAATTCATGAAGAATCTTCGTCAGCAAGCCTCAAGGATATTTACACAGGATTCATGCATGTTATTGACCTTAGACTCAAGTTTTTGGAGTTTACACCTAAAGTTTTAAAAAATGCATTCCACTTTAGAATTTCTAAGTTTAAGAAACTTTTCATTTTTATTAGTCACACCTTACCTTCCTTTAACTTAGCCTGCTACTACTAGTGAGCTCCTCTGTGGCAAATTTTTTTTAAAATCCTCTTTATTTTGTTGATCCTGTAAATGTTTAAAGATAGATGGCTATCATGTTCTTCCAACCAATATGTAGCCTCATCATTCTTTTCTTTTGCAGACTAAACATTCCAGTTTTTTCTAAACATTCCTGATGTGACACCATGTCTAGCCCTTTTATTATCTTGGTTGCCCTATGTATTAGCTCCCATTTGTCAATGTCTCGCCTAAAGAATGGCAAACCAAAACTAAACCCAGTGCTTTAGAATGCCTCAGATCAGTGCCTACTGGAGTAGAAATTTTCACTTCAGTATTCCAATCACTCAAACTGATTACAGTAGCCTGTCTTAGCTTACTATTGGTTTGCAAATAACTCCTATTGAATTTCTCCACTAACTTATAGTCAACTAGCGTAATGACTATGTTCTAATGTAGACGAAATTGACTATTCACGCAGAGGTGAAAGAATCTACACTTGTACCCTTAAATCTGCTTTTATTCCATTTTTACTTGTAATATTTAATAATAGTGATTAGTTATTTGAAAATTGAGTGCAAGTTAAAAATATAAAAAGCATTGTTATCTAAAATAATTTGAACATCAAAACAAATGAAAACAGTCATTACTAAAATTATAAAACTTAAGGTCAATGCAAAAAATCATTTCTTAAAGAAGACCTGTACATTATAAAATGTCAAGCTTATAGTTTAGGTCTAAAGCCATAATTCAAATTCAGAAGTCTTTTAGGTGGTAAACAGAGGAAAAAGACATAAAAACATATAAATTTTGTATCTTTGAATAAACAAAGAACTCAATATTGTTATTTATAAACACATTAAAATGAGTTTGAATGTTTGAAAATACAAAATAATAGTCATATAACTAGAAATTTATTAAGAATTATTAAACTATATACTTATAATGGATAAATTATACTACAATAAAGATTTAAAAACACTTCTGACAACAGACTTGTATTCGCAAAATACAAAGAACCCTAAAATTTTATTTAAAAAGTCATCAAAAATGAGCAAAATATCATGACTAGATCTATTATCAAACCAGATATACAAATGGCAAATAAGCACATCGAATGATGCACAGTCATTAATCACTACAAAAAGAAAGCCCAAACAACCATAAAGTATCACATAATTAACAAAATGACAAAAATAAAATATATAAAAATTGAAAACCCAGTGTTAACAAAGATGCAGAGCAACTGAAACACTTATTTTTGATGATGTGTATGCAATATGTCATAGACATTTTGAAAAACTGCTTTGTAAAAATCATGTCCACATAGAGACCTGTAAATTAGTTAGACATGAATTTCAGCAATAGTATTTCTAGGCATTCAGTGTGACAGTGTTGAGACTTACGTCCATACTAAACTTTCTATAAAACCTTTTATAGGAGGATTATACATAGTCACCAAAACTGAAAGCGTTGAAGATGTTCTTCAATAGTGAATCTGGAAACAAACTATGGAATATCCATAAAAGGAATGCTGTTCAGTGAAGAGAAAGAATGAGTTAGAAAACTGCACCAAACACGGGTGAAGTTTTTAAATGCACATTGCTAAGTCAGAAAGGTCGACTTAAAATCACTGCCTATTTTATTGTCCCACTTATATGACATTCTGAAAGATGTAAAACTCTATACACAGGTCAATGTTTGATTCAATTTTAGGTAGCAAGGATATTTAAATAAATACACCCATAATTTTTGTGGTTTTGATTTGTGGGACTTTCCTGTAACTTATTGTAGTGATATGACACTGTGCATTTGGCAAATTTCATAGTAGCATGCAACATAAAGTGTTGATCTCAGTAAATAAAAACTTTAAAGCACTTAAGACATCAAAAGATTTCAGATTTTAAGGCAGAATGTGATAAAATACTCCAAATGTATTGCAAATGTATGTCAGAACCTCTCTGAAGTGGGTGGACAAAATGTTAAAACCTAAGTAATATTAGAGACAAAAGACCGTAAGGCTAAGGTCAGAGAGAACTGTACATTAAACTTTTACCCAGTTAACAAAGTTGTTTTACAAATTGACCATTCTGAAATCACTATACTGAAACATACTTATTAAACATATAGGTAGAAGATGTTGAGAATCAAGTTTCTCCCTAATAGAGTAGGAAGCTACAAATAAGCAAAGCAGGGGGCTAAATAATTACTGTGGTATTAAATTACAGAAGAAGACATCAGTATGGAATCATGCTTAGCAGAATATACACGCAGAATTATGCATAGAAGTATTTGTAGGTATCTGTATGTGCAAGAATTAGTAGACTTCTATTTTTCTTCTGTCAGTGAAGAGGACCTATATTAGGCTACAATAACAATAGGAACAAAAAATATACCTACTACCTAGATTTTTATTTCATTTGCTATAATCCAATTAAAGTTATAGGTTCCTCAGGAAAATTATTAAATCTAAGACAGAGAATATGCAAAATTAGAACATTTCATAATACCAGAAAGCAAGAAAGTTAGTCAAACAACAACAACAACAAAAATCTATTATTGGAAGTATTCAAAGGGACACAGGAGCCAGCTAAAAGAGCTCTCAGTGTCTAAAATTTGGACAATAGAAACAAGATAACGTCATACTGGATTATAACATGAAGTACAAAATAAATATCCATGAACCCATGCTGATATAAATAAAATAGTCAATAAATCGATTAATAGAGATAAAGTATCTTGTTCAAATAATTTCTAAATATGTAGCTACTTCCTCATGAAAATGTGGAAGTTAATACCCTATTGTTCAAATATAAACTGCATAGTAACTTCTTTCCAAAGAGTACAGCATGGAAAGAGCAAACAAGAAACCTTATAATGAGGAAATTCAACAAACAGTGTACCACTCCATGATGAACAGTAAGTCATTCTAAATAAGCTGTGTCTTGATATGTAAGGAGAACCGACACTATGTCTGGGTTTTCCTCTCTCAAACACAGTAGTCAACATCTAACCATGAGAATTGAAGAGCAATCTATAAAATTTCTGACCAATATTACTTAAAACTGTCAAGGTTCCCAAAAGCAAGGAGAACCCGAAAAGTTGTCATAGACTAGACTTTAGAAGACCTGAAGAAGACATGGTAACTAGAGATAATGTGGCATCACAGCCCCCTCCTTCCCAATAAAAGACGTCAAGTAAAAAGTAAGAAAAGGTACATAAACTATTGACTTTAATTAAGAATAAGGCAGCAGTACTGGTTCATTAGTTGTGACAAATATCTCAAATAATATATTAACTATAGAAGAAATTAGATGTATGTATTTTGGAATTCCTGTACAAAGTTAATGCCCTTCTAAATTTAAAACTTATCTGAAATGAAAGTATATTTTAAAATGTCCATGTGACTATTCACAGCAGCTTTATTCATTAACACCCCACACAGAAACAATCCACATAACCTTCAACTGATACACGGATAAACTCCTACACAATCAAATGCTGCTTGTCAATAAAAAGGAGCTACCCCAATATGTTTGATCTCAATGAATTACGCAAAGTTAAAGAAACCTTCCTGGAAATGCTACTTGCTATACAAGTCAATTTATATGTCACTCTTGAAAGGCAAAACTACAGGAATGGGAAATAGATCAACCATTTCCAGGACTTGCAATGAGGAAATTGACTAACTAAAAAGCTACAGAATAGAATACTTTTTTTCAAATTACCACACTTTTATTTTTTATTTTGATTACCACACTTTTATATCTTGATTATGTCAGTGGTTTGTTACATGGGTGAATGCATTTTACAGTCTCATACTGCTCACAAAAGATATTTTATTCTAAACTATATCTCTGTCAAAACATTTTTAAAGAATGGGTGTCAGATTAACAATAGAGCCAGGTGTGGTGGTGCATGCCTGTAATCCCAGCACCCCGAAGGCTGAGGCAGGAGGATCCCCATGAGTTCGAGGACAACTGGGGCTGCATAGTGAGTGCAAGGTCAACCTGGATTACATAGCAAGACCCAATTCCAAAAAGTGAAAACAATAGAATGCATACTTTTCAGATAGAGAAAAAAATCAGGAAAATAAAAATATTTTCCTCTATTATCTTTTTCCTTCTTGTTATTTTTGTAGCAGAGATCTGCTGGTAAGAAGTTGTCTTAATTTATCTTCTTTTGAAAATTTATTTGTTTTGGCTTTATTCTTAAAGACAATTTTGCTTGTTATACATTTATGAGTTTATATTTTTTTCTTTCTGAAATTCTTCTACTGTTTTCTGTCTCCATAATTTCTGATAAAATGTCCATGATGCAAATCAGTAGTCCCCTATACAGATTTATTGTTTCTCTATGCCTGACACCAATATTTTCCTCTATCTTCAGTTTTACATAGTTTGATTTTAAACCATGCAAGAGTGATTTTCCTTGATCTCCCCAGTATCTCTTTGAGGGGATTATTGAGTTTCTTCAACCAGATATTTTATCAATTTACAAGGACCTTAACAATTATTGCCATTTTTAGCTCCTTTCTCTCTTCTACCTTTGAGATTCTGTTTGCACATATATTAGACCTTTTGATATATTCCCATAAACTTTTGGGGACTGGGTAACTTTTGTTCCTCTATGTTTTGAGCTCACCCATCCTTTCCTCTGTCATCTTTTTTTCTGCTATTGACCCTATTGGGTAAAATTCCCAGTATTGAACAAAATAAAGTACCCATTGGTTTTATGTTTTTAAACTTTGTATTTATCTGTCAAGATTAACTGAGTTGAATCATTCACTTAAAGTTCTTTTCTAATATCATTGAAGTGCGGTATTATTTGCTACCTTTGTTTCTTATAAGTGCAATCACAAAGTACTACAAACAGTAGCTTCAACAAGAGAAATGTACTGTCTAAGCTGTTTAGGCTAGAAATCCAAAATTGAGATGTCAGAAGATTGGCTCCTTTTTTTCATTCCTCTCATCTGATGTCCAGTATCCTCAGGCATTCCTTGGTTTATAGATGTTATTCTTCATGTGCCTCTTCATCATTTTCCCTCTATGTGTGTTTTGGTGTGTAACTTTTAATTTTTCATACAACAGAATTATACTAAAGTCCACCCTACTGATTTCATTTCACTTGATTATCTTCAAAGAACCTATTTTTCAAATAAAATCACATACACAGGTACTAGTAGTTAGGGTTTTGACATATTTTAGAGAGACACAATTCAATCCATTACAATTGTTTTAAACGTCCTACTTGTTAATTCTGGTATTGGATGGTCTTTTGGTGTGGATTTGCTAATTATCTTTGCCCTTGAAGGTGGATGACATTTTTGTTTTGTCTTGTTTCTCTTATTTTTAATGTGAGTATGGACTCATGGACAGTTACTTTATGCTTTGGCTTACAATTAAATATCATTTTATTTCTTATAATTTTTTCAGCTTGGGTCATTAGAAGATTTTTACATTGATATCCACATCCCTTTCTTTTCATTTCTAAGACTACATATTTATAACTTTTTAAATTTATTTTACTTCTACATTAAAACCTAAAAATTGTGCATATTAAAAGAACACCATGTGATGTTCACCACATTAAGTAATTCTCTTAGGGTTTAAATTGGGTTAAACTAACTGTATCTTTAAATATTTATCATTTCTTTATTCCTTTTTTAAAAATTGGGTTTTTCTAATTAAAGTAATTTTAGATTGAATCCTAGCCATTACATAACTTGGAATAGAAGAACTCTGTCTTTGGCCACAGTGTGGCAGAAAATGTTATTTCTTTTAGGGAGAAATTAATTTTGTGCATTTATAGCTTTAAATCTTTCTTATTCTCTGGTGTGTAGTTCAAATTTGAAGTCTTTCAGTCTTTTTCATACATGCATGACTTCCATGGTCCACCTGAGATTGGGTAGATTTTATAGCTAACTTAATGAATACCCTTTTCCTTCAGTGTCCCCTTAGTATTCACTATTCACTTTCTGTTTCCGTGATTCTGGCCCTTCATATCTGTAGACCACAGGATGTTGGGTTCTCTATCTCTACTAGAATTTTAATCATCTATATCCTAGTGTTCAAGGATGCTTCCTATATTCAAGACAAACCTAGAAAGCAAAATAAAATTAAGTAAACTCAGGGGAGCTACACACACTCTGCCCATAACAATTCAGAGTTTTAACTCTGGGTTATATTTGCATGTTTTGTTGTTGGTGTTGTTTTTATTGTTGCTGTTGTCATTCTATTTTTGTTTTGTCTTCAGACCCTTCAGGTATTTGTGGTTTTAATAGATTTTTTCCATAACTTAGTTATCTTGTGGTTAACTAGTTTGGAAGGATTGAAGCAGATAGTCTTTAATTTCTTTTGTATCCAGAAATATATTTCAAAATTTATGTATCATTTTCAGAAGTCTTTAGTTTGTGTAATAGTGTGTGCATATTGGTATAGGTTAAGAAGAGGTAATATGCACCTGAACTCTTTACACATCAAGTTGGTCTGTGATATTGAAATATTGATATTACATATGTACTATTAGCTCATGAAAAATAATATAACTAGAAATTCATAAACAGTTTAAACATTCAAAAATAAAAACCAAGCAGTAGTAGATTTTATACTATAACCCAATCCATCCTTAAATAAAAAGTAAAAGATGTTTAGCCTAACTAGAAGCTAATAGTGAAAAACAGTCATATGAAAACATAGAATTCTGCTATAGTTATTGCAAAAGAAAATTTATAGCTTTATGTGTTATAATTAAATAAAACAATGAAAATAAAATGAAATTTTAGAAAAGTGTAAAATGCTAATAAAAGTATATATAAACAATTTAAACCCACAAGTTATCTATTTTATTAGATAAAAAGTAATAGACACCAGTGTAACTACATTAATCCATAAAATAGAAAGAAAGAGAAAATATGAAAAATTGTGAATGAGAAGCAGACTATAATTTTTCAAAAAGCAAAAATAGGACCGGAGATATGGATCAGTGGCCCACTGCTTGCCTTGCAAGCAGGAGGTCCTGAATTCAATTCGCAGTATGCTCTCCCCACCAAAAAAAAAAAAAAAAGTACAAAATAACTTTACAAGTGAAAGTTTTTAAGCCAGAGGAAAAGGTCAAAAAGTTCCACGTTAAACAGTTTTTCAGAACAAATTGCAAAGTATGAGTATCTTTGAGTAGTGCTCCAAATTCATTTGAGATAGATCTGTAAGCCTAATTTATTGCCAAATTACCTACATTATAACATTTTTACTGATGACAGTACAACCAGGAGAGCAGGAAGATAATTATAACAGTTCACACTGATAATTGATTAGGAGCCAATGACAAAGAACAAGTCTACTGAATCTAAAATGTCTAGGAGATGACATTAAGGACTTGGTTAGAGATTTGGTGTGAATGAGGACACATGAAACAGAAAAAGGGAAAGTAATAGTTAAAGTGAAGATGTTTCACTTACACATATAAACTCTGGTTGCATCCGTTTACCTATAAAAGTCTACAGTTTATCCTTCTTTATAAGCAAGTAGTACTCTATTATATAAAAATACCACCATTTTTACCCATTCCTCGGTTGATGGGTATTTGGGTGGTTTCCAAGATTTAGCTATTACAAACTATGCTGCTGTAACATGGGTGCACATATATCACTGTGGTATGATGTTTTTAATTCATCTGGGAAAATACACAGAAAGGGAATAGCTGGGTCAAATGGGACCTCCAATCCTAGTTTTATGAGGAATCTCCACA
>RJWT010010166.1:0-24453 GCA_004365215.1 Cuniculus paca | reverse complement strand
CAACAAAGGCAAGGTAGGAGGCATCACAATCCCTGACTTGAAATCATACTACAAAACTACTGTAATAAAATTAGGATGGTATAGGCAAAAAAGATCTGAGGATCAGTGGAACAGTTTGGAAGATTCAGAAACAATGCTGTACACATTCAGCCATCTTACCTATGACAAAGTGACCAAATAGGTTCATGGAAGAAAGATAGCCTCTAATAAATGGTGCTGGAAAAACTGACTCACTGCATGACAAAGACTATAACTAGATGGAAATGGATCAAAGATATAAATATTAGAACAGAAACACTAAGTCTAGTGGAAGAGAAAGTAGGCAAAAATCTTAAAGACATAGATGTTGGCAGAAAGTGCATGAGTAAAACCCAATCTCCTGGGAAGTACTTCAAAGAATCAAAAACTGGGATCTCATCCTATTAAAAAGCTTTTGCACATCAAAAGAAATCACCAACAGTGAAGTGAAAACCAATAGAATGGGGAAAAGCTTAGTCAACTGTCCTTCAGAGAAAGGACTTCTATCTAAACATGTAAAGAAATGAAAAAAATCAGACTGTCTTGGCTACTTTTCTCTTATTCTTGAGGCAAAATACCTGATGCCTAAAGTGAAGGAAGGAGAGGTTTATTTCTTACAGTTTTGGGGATTTCAGTCCATACTCAGCTGGTTCCAAGGTGGGGTGGCATGGCTGAGGGGGAGCTGTTCATGGCGGCTGCAAGTGGCAAGAGTGAACTGCGCAAAAGAGAAAACCCATCTCCTTCCACCCTGGGCGGGTGCAAAACTCACATCCCCAGTCCCAGCACTAGACAATAAGCCAATCACAAATGCTAGATTCAGCTGTTTCCATGACTCCATGAGGTTGGGGGGGCCACTTAGATACAAACCATAACATTCCACTTCTTGCCCCCCAAAGACTCATGTACATCTCTTATACAAAAGACATTTAGTCCATCTCCATGAGTTACCAAAGTTCTAACAGTTTCAGCATTGCTAAAAGTCCAAGTCCTGTCTCCTCCAAGATCTAAGGCAAACTCTTAGCTGCAAGCCCCTGTACAAATGAAAACAAAGTTAAACACTTCCAACATGCAATGGCACAAGATAGACATTAGCATTCCAAAAGTTACAAACGGAGGAATACAAAGCATTGGAACAAAAGCAAGTCCAAAATTCAGCAGGGCAAATGTTAAGTCTTATAGCTGTATGTCTGGCATCTGAAGCAATCTGTGGCAAATTGTGAGCTCCAAAGGGCTTGTGTGGTTCCACCCCTATGGCACTTCTAATGGTCACGGATCCCATGGCATCTCTCTTGTGTTGGCTCTGCTCCCCCATTGCAGGTTTCCTTAGATGATCCACGTTCCTGGCTTTTCCAAACTTCTGGGGTCTCCATTGCACCTTTGGCTTCACACTCACAGTTGCATGTATTGCCCTCTCAGGAGCACACTGCCTGGTCTTCCAGGCCCTCAGAAATCATGGTGGAAGCGTTTTTAACCTCAGAACTTGTGCATTCTGTATGTACCTAAAACCAGCACCATGTGGATGATGCTGACGTCTGCTGCCAGCTGGAGCAGTAGCCAGGCATTCCTCTCTCTTGACTGTAGGGGTCAAGTGCCTGGATTGCTGGGCACTCTGAACCTGGTTGTGAGGAACAGATTCTCTATGTTGTTGCCATTCTGGAACCTCTTGAGGCTTCCATCACCATTCTGGAGCATGGTGATCTGAGGCTTTCTCCTCAAAGCAAAGTCTTTCAGTTTTGCAGTTTGGAAGCTGCAAAGGTTCAAGACTTGCTGCTTTTTGCAATGCCTTCAGGCCATCTTTTCTATTTCTCTGTTTCTTCTCAGCAATCGAGGTCTCAGCTCTGTTTTTACAGTCCACAGCTTTACTGGAGCTTCCTTTCTAGCCAAACTCACAACCTTTTAAATCACTCTGCTGGGCTCTGTGCTCTTGATTTATAATATAAATCTGGCTAAAAGCCCACAATAATATCCATGCCATGGCCTCAACAGTTGACTGCCTTGAAATTTTTTCTACCAGATTAATCAGTCCACTGCCCTTAATCTTAGTCTCAGGCAAAGTCTCTGGACACGAGGAAAATGCAGAAAACTTTCTGCCAAACCATAATACACATCATCTGGAGTCTAGCACCCAGTGCAGTCCTTCCCAGCAGAAACCTCCCAAGCCTGGTCTTTACCGGCAGGCTTTCTATCATCCTTCTGGTCTCCTGAGCTCTGACCAGAATCTCCCCTACAAAACAGCCTAAGCTATTTCAGCTCTATGCAGTCAGGTGACATTGCTGAACCTTTCCAAACTCTTCCCACATGCCATTCCCAAAGGCTCTTGAACCACATGGTCAGGTACAGTCACAGCAGTGACCCTACTCCTGGTACCAAATTCTGTCTTGGTTACTTTTCTCTCATTGTTGAGACAAAATACCTGATTCCCTAAGTGAAGGGAGGAGAGGTTTATTTCTTACAGTTGTGGGGGTTTCAGTCTGTACTCAGCTGGTTCCAAGACAGGGTGGCATAACTGAGGGACAGCTGTTCTTAGAGGCTGCAAGTAGCAAGAGCGAACCGTGCAAAAGAGAAAACCTGCCTCCTTCTGCCCCTCAGCAGATGCAGAACTCACACCACCAATCCCAGCACTTCACAATGAGTCAACCACAAACACAAGATTCAGCCATTTCCATGACTCCATGAGGCTTGGGGTGCCACTTAGATACAAACCATAACACAGACCAACCAAATTCATAGAGCAAATAAAAAAATGGGTTTCTGGGATGAGTATGTACTTCTCAGATGAAGAAATACAAATGGCAAATAAATATATGCAAAAATTTTCAAAATCACTGGTCATTTGAGAGATGTAAATTAAAATAACACTGAGATCCCATCTCACTCCAGAAAGAATGGCTACTGTTATGGTTAGTATATAGGTGGCCCTCCACAAGCCTCATATAGTCATGGAAGCAGCTGAATCTAGCATTTGTGATTGATTCATTGCCTAGTGCTGGGTTTAGTGCTGGGATTAGTACTGGGATTAGCACTGGGATTATCAGCATGAGTGTTGCGCCCATCCAGGGGTGGAGTCTGAATACTATATAAGGGAGGGAAGAAAGCATGTTTTTGAGGTCTCTTTTGCCACTCTTCTGCCCTGTTTTGCTCTTGCTGCTTGTGAGCTGCCTTGAACAGTTGCCCCCTCAGCCATGTCACCCTGCTTTGGAGCCAACTGATATGAACTGAAACCTCCAAACTGTAAGAAATAAACCTTTCCTTTCATAATTTTGGGTGTTGGGTAGTTTTTCTCAGCAATGAAAGAAAAGTAACCAAGACAGCTGCCATCAAGAAATCAACCAATAACTAATGTTGGAGGGGCTATGCGGAAAAGGGAACACTTTTCCATTGTTGGTGAGAGTGTAGACTGGTACAATCACTGTGGAAATCAGTGTGAAAATTCCTCAAGAAGTTAGGTTTAGAGGTCCCATTTGTCCCCTCTATTCCCCTTAAGGGTATCTTCCTAGAAGAGTTAAAAACACCATACCACAGTGATGTATGTGCAACCATGTTTATAGCTGCACAGCTATAAATATTGGGAACAACCCAAATGCTCATCAACTGAGGAATAAAAAAGATGTGGCCTTTTTATACAATGGAGTATAACTTAGCCATAATGAAGAATAAACTTGAAACTTTCATAGGTAAATGGATGCAACATGAGACCATACTCATAAGTGAATAATTTAGATGCACATATGCAAGTATTATATTGTCTCCCTGTTGTGAGATACTGAAAGCATAAATAAGTTCTAAAATGTACAATAGATAATGTGAAATGGAAAACAAATTATTCAAAAGGAAAAAGTATCTAGGTTGGCTGAAAGAGCAAAGGACAGAATGCAAAAGGGAAAAAGTGCAAATCAGTAATACTATTAGTGTCTCTTAGTTCATTGAAAAAGAAGGCTTGTGCTAATATCAATTGGAGAAATTTTTATACCCATTCTTTGTACTCTGAGCAACTACTTTAAAGATAATGACATTCAATATATTAACTGTTGTTATTCTTCTATTATTTTGTTATGAAATTTTGTTTTGCCTGTTTTTCCATTTAAAAAAAAACACTTTTTCTTTTCTTTCCCCCATCTGGCATTACCTAATCTCTGACCATCTGGGGTTTAGGTAATTTATTCTATAAAATGCTTTATTATTTTTTTTTTCATAAAAAGAGACCTAGCTTTGATGCATATTTGCTGTGGATCAGTATGTGGGCTGTTATGATGCTTACACTAAAAGTGTAGATTTCTTCTATAGGCCAAAGGGATATGCAAAAGTGGGTCTTACAGTATGTTCAGAACATGCTCTAGTAGATACTACTATGACTAATTAGCTTGTTATTGCTGTAGATGATTTTGATTGTATAGGAATATCTCTGACTCAGACAATTTCATGCCAATGTATCAGTCAGCAAATTCCATCATCACACCCATGAAGAGGGACAGCAAGATTGGATCAGAATCTGCAAGTACCCCTGAAACCTGGTGGAAAAAAGCCCTGAGTGTGAGTTGTCTTCAGTGTTGCAGTGAAAGATTCTGAGAAGTTTTTGGAGTGTGAGCACTCAGACTCTCTGGCAATTAAGCTACATTTGAATCACATACACTGTCTCATTGGAATATTTAATATATGTTCCCATTGGGTATCTTACAGGATTGAATTTTTCTTCTTTCTTGATTTATCTAGTAATGTGGGTTGTATTGTTATTCTATATTTTTGTGTGTTTATTAAGTTTTTGCTTTTGTGTTTCTGATTTAATAAGTATCCTGATACCCACCCTGCCTCAGCTCCCTATCTAGCTTCTTCACCTCAAACCCACAAAGCAGTACTGTCACCATATTTCATTATTCTTTTTCCAAGTAAATCAATGCCTCATCCCAAGTTTTTAATTACTCATACTTAGCTCCACTCTTTTCTTCTCTAGTATTAACCTCAATTCTCACCATCCTAAGACTTTGGGTGTCCCATATCTTCCCTAGCCCATTGTCCTCTCTATCAGCAAGTTCTGAAAGCCACATAGCTTCCCTCAGCTACAAGAAAACTTCTTTCCTTTCATATCTTTCACTTGCCTGTACAAATATCCTCTGAAAATATCAATACTAACCCTTCAACTCAACTAAAAGTATTCCAATAGAATCAGACATCACATCAAATTTTCTTATCTTTCCCTATCTCTCCAAAAAACTTTCCCCTTAGTGTTTTATTCTTCTCATCCAATCACCTTTCATTTCCCTTCCTCCATTTTACCTACCTCATTACAGAACAATCAAAATAATAAAAGGTCATTGAGCATAGACAAAGGTGCAAAGTGTGTCTACAAAGATGATCGTACAGAAGTGTTGTGTGATTGAATATGTTGATGCTTTTATAATCAGAAGTAATTTTTCAGGCAAAACATCAGGACAGAGTTTAAATCACTTACAGTAAATAACAAAAGGAGTAAATACTTACATTGGACTTAAAAAGCTGAAAATTACTCATAGGGAGGCAACATCCTAGTAAAAATCTCCATATATTCCATAAACCCTTCTCAGTTTTCTAGTCCTCAACCTGCAGTACCTTCTCCCCCCAAAAAAGTAGAGAAAAAAGGGAGAATATATATATATATATATATATATATATATATATATATATATATAAAGAGAGAGAGAGAGAGAGACAGAGAGAGAGAGAGACAGAGAGAGAGAGGCAAGACAACAGAAGATCCCTGAGTTCATCCATCTTTTGCAAGGCAGAGCAAGGGGTCACAAAGAGAGAAGAAAGTAAGTACCAGGTAGCAGAACTCTATGAAAAATTCAAAGAAGGCATGAAGAAAATAGAGGAGTTTAAAGAGGAAATAAACCCAAAGTTTATAGCAATTTAATTCAATATGCCAATGGTCAATTTCAGGGAAATAGAAAAAAGCATTGGACAAGCTAACCAAAATGGTTCAAAATTTGAATAATAGATTTAACAAAGATATGGAATCCTTGAAAAGATATCCAATAGAAATACCTGAAATAAACTATAGAATACATGCATTGCAGAAATGAAAAATTACAAGATAGCACAGATAAATTCACTAATATGCTTACAGAAATCATGGAAGGAATTTCCCAAGTATAAGAAGTTTAAAATACAAATAAGTGTTGTTTATACAACACCAAACAATTATGTTGAATGGAGAACCTGACAAAGGCATAGTTTTATTAAATGGCCAGATATCCAGCAAAACCTCCAGATTTTAGACAGCCAAAGCAAAATGAAGCCACATATAAAGGTAAACCAATTAGAATCACAGCAGACTTCTCAGCACAAACCTTGAATTTCAAAAGAGTTAGACTGAAGTATTTCAAGCACTGACCAAAATTAGTTTACTCAACAGAGCTAGCCTTCAAAATAGATAGAGAAATAAAATATTTCCAAGAAAAGATAAGCTCAAAAGATATGTGAATAATAAACCAGCTCTTGAGAAAATACTTAAGTGTATCTCAACAGAAATCATGAAATGAACACAGTTAAAAACACAGAGGAAATTATTGAGGTCAAAGGATAAACAACAAAAATGTCAGAAAAAGAAATATAAAGGATTTGCCAACAGATACAGGAGACATTGATTGTAAATAAGCAATTCATTTCAGGAAATATTTCTCAACTCTCCAGTTAAAAGACACAGATTGGCAGCGTGTATCAAGAAACAGAATCCAAAAGTCTGTTGTGTTCGAGAAACTCATCTAATAAAAAAGATACTCAGAGATTAAAAATTAATAGATGGAAAACAGCATTTCATGGCCTAGAACCCTGAAAACAAGCAGGGGTAACAATTCAAATATCAGACATAGTAAACTTTAGGCTAAAATTGATTAGAAGAAACAAAAGATGTCACTACATATTAGTTAAGGGAACAATCCAACAGGAAGAGAAAACACCGATCAACATGTATGAATAGAACATTTAAGCACCTATCTTCATAAAAGAAAAACTACTGAAACTAAAACATCAAATAAAGATCAATGCAGGCATATTAGGAAATTTTAACACCTCACTTTCACAAAGAGACACATCAACTAAACAAAAACTAATAAAGAAATATCATAGCTGAACAACATCCTTGAATATATGAACTTAATAAAGAGTATTCTACCCCTCCACAACAGAGTATATAGTTTTTCACAGCATTTGGTACTTTTTACTTAATAAAATATAAACCAAACTCAACAACATATTAAGAAAGATCATGCATCATGTTAACACTGGCTTCATTCCAGTATGGAAATAGCATCCAATATATGCAAATCAATAAATGAATAAATGGATTATATTATATAAATAGAAACCAGGAAAAGTCACGTGCTTATCCCACTTGATGCAGAAAAAGACTTCAATAGAATTCAACATTGCATCATATAAAAATCTTAATGAAACTAGGTATTGAAGTATCATTTCTCAATATAATAAAGGTCATATACAGCAAACCTACAATCAACATCAATGCCAATAGTGAAAAACTATTTCATCTCAAGTCAGGAACAAGGAAAGAATGTTCACTTTCACTATAGTTAATATCATTGTTGAAATTGTAGCTAAACAATTAGACAAAATAAAAAAATAAAGTGATGCAAATCAATTTTTTCCCTTGTACTCAAATAGACTCCCTATCAAGTGAGTTTATGTTTCTAATTGGGGAAGGAATTCACTTGTGTATGGCCTAGTTACCTGTACTCAGTGGCCACCACCCATACTTTTCAGGAGAGAGAATTGATCTCCATCTATCTTTTGACAGATTTTTATGAGTGTGGAGCAGGAGTGTGAACCAGGAGTTAGTTGGAGGAAATGTGCTATGTAACACCAAAGAGGAGGTGCTGTTGCAAATGCATGTCATCTAGGTTTCAAATTCATCATCACAAGACTTGTTTTCTTTCATTAACTGGATTCTTTAGGAGGTGTTGGGGACATAGAGAGTGGCACCTTGCATACCCAGCATCAGGCTGGTGAAGATCTCTTGTAGAGTTCCTGCTTTTACTCTGAAGGAAAATGTGTTCAGAACTTTTCAACACTGAAAAGGTTTGGGCTTAACCTAGTGGTGGTTTGGTATCAAACTTCAGTGGAATCTAAAAATCACAAAGCCTCAATTTTAGTCACAGGTTTGTTATCATAACAGAGTAATCCTTTACTTTTCTTTATGAGTTATTTTAAATTTTCCTATTTCAAACAGCTATATTACTTGATTAAACCTTGTTAAAATTTCAAAAAGAGTACCAATAGAAAATGAAGGAGTCACATAATCTTTGTTTGTAGATGATGAGATTCTGAGATGACCATGATGACTCTTTTTACTAAAGACTTAGAGCTGATAAATGAATTCAACTATGAAGCTATGAAGCAGGATATAAGTTCAACATTAAAAATCAGTAATTACTATACACTAATAATGAACTAGCTGAGAAAAAAAAAACCCAAGAAAATAATTTCATTCACAGTAGCTACAAAACAAAATAAAACAAAACAAAATGAAGCAAAACAAAACAACCAAAAACTCTAGAGATCAATCTAATCAAGGAGGTTAAAGATATCTACCATGAAACATTCCGAGCACTGAGGAAAGAAGTTGAGAAAGAAACCAGAATATGGAAATATTTCCCATATTTATGGATTGACTAAGTTAATATTGTCTGAATGGGTATATTAACAAAAGTAATCTACTGATCTGATGCAGCCCTCTTGAAAATACCAATTATGTACCAAAACTAGGGAAAAAATCATAAAATTCATATGGAAACACAAAATACTCAGAATAGCCAAAGCACTCCCAAGCAAAAAGAGAATCATTTGGAGACAGCACAATAGTCTTTTGCAAATTATACTACAAACCATAGTGACAAAACTAGCATGATACTGGCACACAAACAGACAATATTAGACCATTGGAACAGAACAAAGGACATAGTATCAAATTCATGCAACTATAGTCACATGATTCTTGACAGAAGAGTAAAAACACATTGAGAAAGGAGCCTTTGTAACCAATGATACTGGGAAAACTACATATTCACTTGATGATGATTGAAACTACATCCCTGTTTCTCACTCTACAAAAAATATTGACAAAAAAATTGAAGGTCTGGTATAAGACCTAAAATTTTGAAACTAAGGAGAGAAAATATAAGTGAACCACTTTAACCATAGGCATGTAGACTTTGGGAATAGGACTTCAATATCACAGAAAGCAGAAATCAACAAATAAGACTACATCAAATAAAGTTTCTTCACAGCAATAGAAACAACTATCATATTAAAGAGACAGCTTACAGAATGGAAAAAAAAGTTTCCCAGCTACTCTTCTGATGGAAAATTAATATCTACAGCATATAAAGGCTCAAAAACTTAATATTGAAAAATCAGATACCCAAATCAGTAAATTGGTAAATGATCTGAAGAGAAAGTTCTCAAAATAGGAAGCACAAGTTGCTAATAACTATATGGAAAATGTAGTGTTCAGCATTTCTAGACATTAAGGAAATGCAAATAATAACTACATTAAGATACCATCTCACTCGAGTCAAGATGGCTATTATCAAGAATACAAAACAATAATTTCTGGTAAGGAGAAAGAGGCATTCTTTTTACATTGCTGTTTGGGATGTAAATTAGTACCATCATTATGGAAATAAATGTAAAAGATCCTTGAAACAAACAAACAAACAAACAAATAAACAAACAAACAAAACTAAAAGTAGACCTACCATTTGATCTAGCTATATCACTCCTGGGTATATACCCAAAACAATTAAACTTAGCATACTATAGTGATACCTGCATATCCATGTTTATTGCTTCATGATTCATAATAGCCAAGATATGGAATCATCATGTGTGCCCATCAGAAGTTAAATGGATAGTGAAAATGTGATATTAATGCACAATGAAGTATTATTCAGCCAAAAAGAAAATAAAAATTGGTCATTATATGGAAATGAACATATCTGGGAATTATCACATTGAACTAAATAATTCAAATTCAGACAAATATTTGTTTTCCCCAATGTGTGGAATGACAAGTAGGAGAAGAGAAACTATTATTAGATAAGAGGAAGGAAATAAGGAGGAGGGGAGGAGTGTTTCAGTGTAGGTGATAGGGGAGATGGATATGATCAAAATGTATTTTACTCATTGAAACTCCCACCCCAAATGTAAAAATGAGGTAAATAATGGGGGGAGGATAAAATAGTTAAAGTATGTTAGGCATATATACAAAACTGCCAGAATGAAAAACACTAATCTGTATAACTAATAAAAATGTGAAAAAGCAACTCTTAAATAGTATCTAATAAACACATTTATTCATTTATATAAATTCCTAGCAATGCTTTATACTCCTTATACACGTTAATAAGGGACATGATTTAAAGTCCAATTAATTATTCTGGAATAGTAGAAATTTATTCTATGTTTAGTGTGTGGATTTTTCTTATCCCACCAAAGAAGGTAGATTTAAGGAACCATTGAACAATTCATGGTAATCTGTTTTGGGTTGAGAATTTGAGTTTTAAATTTTAAATTACAATTATGACACAGAACCTTATAATCAGATTTAACTGCAAGATTGAGGTGAGATATAAGGGCTAATATGGCTGAAGCCGATACTTGGATGCACATTTGCTAACTCTAAGATAAACTTATGTCTGAAAAATCAAAAGTTTAAGAAAGAATCATTCTTAAAGTTTGCATATTAAAACTTAAGTAGAAATTTTATTACAATAGAATTCTGAAAAGAACACATTTTTATTACATTTTGATGATGGAATTTTCTATAGTCACATTGGAAGAAATGGGTGAAAATGTTTGTTTACTGTTTTTTGTTTAGTATGGATTTAATGGATAGGAAATGGGGCTTCATTAATAAAGTTGTGCTTATTTAAATCTATGTTAGTTCCAAATTATTAGTTAAGATTTTTATTTAAAATTAAGTTTATTGGTATGTTTTAGATAAACATGAGAATCTCATTCATTATAGAGAACTTGTACCTGTATGTGGTATATTTTGATTCCTCTTTTTTCCCCAGTCCCTTCATCTCAATTCTGGTCCTCTTTCCCTTCCTATTTACAAAGCTTTGATTCCATTTTATCCCTTTTTAAAAATCATTTTCCCCCTTTCCCTTCCTTCCTTTCTCCTTTTCCTACCCTAGTTCCTTTTAAACAGTTTCTTCACTATCACAATATCTGCTGTACGTTTTGGTCCTTATTTATTCTTTCAGTTTCTCAAATGATGGAGACAATGTGATGTTTTCACATGAGTCTGACTTAGCGCACTTATGAGTATTGTTTCTAGTTGCATCCATTTGCCTAGAAATGTCTCAAGTTTACCCTTCTTTATGTCAGACAGTACTCCACTGTATACAAGAAAAACACATCTTCTTTATCCATTCCTCAGTTGATGGGCATTTGGGTTGTTTCCAAGATTTAGCTATTACTAATTATGTTTCTATAAACATGGGGTACACATATATCACTGTGCTATTGTGTTACCAACTCTTTAAAGAAGATACCCAGAAGGGGAAGAGCTGGGTCTCAGTTTTTGGAGGAATTTCCATACTGATTTCATAGTGATTGCACTGGTCTACACACCCACCAAAAGTGGAGAAGGGTTCCTTTTTCCCCACAGCCCCTCCAGCATTTGTTATTTGTTGATTTCTTGATGATAGTTATTCTTTCCAAGTGAGGTGGAATCTCAGTGTTGTTTTAATTTACATCTCTTGAATGATCAGTGATGTCGAACATTTTTCATATATTTATTTGCCATTTGTATTAATTCATCTGAGAAGTGCATATTCATCTCAGATGCCTATTTGTTTGATATGTTCTTTGAATTTGGGGGGGGGCTGAATTTTTTCAGTTCTTCATATATTCTAGATATAAATCCTTTGTCTGAAAAACAACCAGATAAATTTTTGCTACTCTGTGGGAAAAGTTTTTTTTTAATAGGATGATATCCCAGTTGTTGAATCTTTGAAGTACTTCCCATGAGATTGAGTTTTGTTCATGAAATCTTTTCCCATACCTCTGCAGTATTGATGATATTCTGGATCCACAGGATCCATTTTGATTTCACCTTTTTCATTCCTAACTGCTTGAAATTTTCTTTTCTCTTTTTGATAATGTTGTTTAGGGGTTTATCAATTTTATTTAATTTTTCAAAGAACCAACTCTCTGATTCATTGATTCTTTGTATTGTTTTCTTAGTCTCCATGACATTAATTTCTGCTCTGATCTTTATAATTTCTTCTCTTGTCTGAATTTTGAGTTTGATTTGTTCTTCTTTTTCTAGAAGTTTGAGGCTCAACATTAAATTACTTATTTCAGTTTGTTCGGTTTACCTAATGTGAGAAATCACTGCTATGAAATTTCTTCATAGGACTATTTTCATTGTATCCCATAAATTCTGGTATGTTGTATCAGCATTATCATTTAATTGCAGATAGTGATTAATTTCTTCTTTAATTTCTTCCACGACCCATTGGTTGTTCAGGAGGGTGTTGTTTAATTTCCATGTGCTTATGTAGTTTTTCTGATTTCTTTTCTGTTGATTTCTAATTTCATTGCACTGTAGTCAGCTAGTATGCATGGGATAATTTCAGTTCTTCTGCATCTATTTTTCTATGGGCTAACTTGTAGTCTAATGTTGAGAAAGTCCCATGTGCAGTTGAAAAGAATGTGTATTCTGATGTTGTGGGGTTGAACACTCCACTGCATCCATTTGTTCATAGGTTTGTTTTAATTCTGGTATTTTTGTTGATTTTTTTGTCTAGTTGATCAATTTTGCTAGTCCTTATTTGACTTTTTCATGTCTGTTAATATTTGTTTTATGTAAATGGGGACAATGGTATTTGGTGCATATATATTTATGACTGTTATCTCTTCTTGAAGTCTTCTATTAACAAGCATATAGTGACCTTTGTCTCTTGATTAGTCTTGGCTTAAAGTTCATATTGTCAGAAAATAGAATATTTACCTCTGCTTCTTTCTAGAATACTGTCACATGCAGAATTGGTTTCCATCCTTTGACTTTCAGTCTATGAATTTCTTTTTGAGTTAAATGTGTTTCTTGACTGTAGCATGTTGCTGGATCTTGCTTCTTGACCCAGTCTCTGTCTCTTTTGATTGTTGAACTGAGATCATTTACATTGATGGCTATAACAGATATGCATTGGCTTCTCTTTCTCATGCTATTTTCCTGTTGGTTACCTCCCTTTCCCCTCTGTTTAATTGTTTACCCTGCCTTGTGGCTTCTTTCTACTGATGTTCTTGTGCTTGTAGTCTTTATTTTCTCTTTCCAATATATCTTTCGGAGCATTCCACAGAGCTGATTTGGTGTCATGAATTTTTTAGTTGTAGTTTATTATGGAAACATCTTATTTTCCAATTGATTTTCAAAGATAATTTCGTGGGATACATAAATCTGGGTTGGAGATTATTTCTCTTTAGGGCTTGAAGTACCTCACTCGAAGTTCTTGTTTGAGTGCTTGTGTTGAGAAGTCTACTATACTTCTGATGGGCTTTCTTTTATCAGTGATCTGTTATTTTTTTTCTTTTTTCTTTTTTTTTGCTCTCACTGCTTTTAATATTCTGTTCTTGTGCTGAATTTGTGGAATCTTGATTATTATATTCCTTGGTGTAGGTCTATTTGGTTATGGCTGTTTGGAGTTCAATATTCTTTATTTATTTATGTGTAAAATACTTTACCCATGTTTGGGAGGTTTTCTGCCATTATAGCTGTGAAGATGATTTTTCTGGCATTTGTTTTGTCTGCAACTTTCTCACTGACTCCAATCAATCTTATGTTGTTATATTTTGCTTTATCTTGCAGTTATTGGATTGGTTTTTCATGGTCTCTTGCTATTTTTGAGATACATTTCTTTTCATGGTCACTAGTTACAATCCTGTCTTTTAGATCTGATATTCTTTCCTTCATTTAATCTGTTATGTATACTTTCAATGGAAATTTTAATCTGGATTTCTGTTTTATTTGTTTTGTGGATTCCATTTCTTTCCTATGTTGGGCATTCAGGGATTTCATAATTTTCATAAACTTTTTAAAAAATCTGTATCTGCTCTAATGTCTTTCATTTTGATCACCATTTACTTTTTTTTTTTTCCTTGTACTGGAAATTGAACTCAGGACCTTGTGCTTGCCAGGCAAGCACTTATACTGCTAAGCTATTATCACTGGCCCCATCATTTACTTTTGTACCTGAGAGATTATTTTTTTAGCTTCTTCCATTTATTTTTTCAATTCTGCTGTATCATTTCAGAAAGTTCCAGTGCTTTGCTTCCAGTTTCCTCTATCTCATTGTGCATTGGACTTGTTCTGGGTGGCTGAGGTTGTATTTTGCTTATGTATCTTGATATTTTCTATTTTATTGTGTTTTTTGTGTTGATGCTTGGTACACAGCTTTATCACTAGTATTGAGGATTCCCTAAGAAATGTCTGTTCCTCAGGGATGTCTTCTAGCTGTAAGTGGTTCTTTTTCTTTGTGGCTATTCCAAGATCCTACCTTGTAACATGTATCACATCCTAGCTAAAGTAGTACAGTTAGCAATGACAATAGTATCAAGTAAAGCCTAGTTACTGAGAAACTGTGGTAACTAGTAACCTGATACTTTTAACAATAGGAGCAGATTCTACAGTTACAAAATTCAATGTGTACCAAGAACTTGTATGCAATGATTTTCCCCTTAGTGGAGTGATTTTACCCATTGTGAGGAAGGATTTAAGAGGGATAGATGACAAGATAGACAGATGAATGAAGTCAAATGAAGTAGAAGCAAGGCTGAACATGAAAGAATCATCACACAGGTTTTGGGAAACTGCAAAATATAGAGAAGAAAGAAAGAGAAAGCAAAAAAGTATAAAAGTGAACCAGAAAGAGAAGAGACAACGTTGACTTACATGAAAATATCATAAACTCAAGAAATAGTTGAGGAAAGAGACAGATAAGATGAGTAGAGGAAAATGAAAAGAAAGGAAAGTAACCTAAACAGTGAAAAAAGAAAAAAATATATAACAAAACAAAAATAACCACAAATACAAAATTAACCAGAAAAACAAAACAAAACAATCCCAACAAGACAAGGAAATGATAACCAATCAGACAAACAAAGAAAAATAAAAGTAGTAAAATTCCTCTGGTGTCCACATTTCTGTGGTAGTATTTAAGTTGAATCCCAGAAATGTGCTGTGTACTCCAGCCAAATTTGCAGTGGGATTTGTGCTGTTATGGGGCTGATTTTGGCCTCTGGATGTGGGAGCTTGGACTGATCTGTTGCTTAAATTCTCCCAGAGTGCTTTGATATAGAATAGCAGCCCTGCCCACTTATGTTCTGAGTGTCTCTCTGCCAGAGCACAGTGCTGGTTCACCTAACTTACCAACTGCTGGCTTGTATTCTCACTGCTTCTTTGGACTTTTGCACCCTGCTGGTCCTGCCTAACAGTGTGTGCACCTGTGCCAGTGTGTGTTTGTGGTAGTTAGGTTTTTTATGTATCTTTTTAATTTTTGTTTGGGAATCGCCAAACCTGAAATTCTAATATATATTATTCTGCTCTTCTCAATGATGATGTGCATGCGTATGTGCATGTTCAGTTCACTTGCATACACACATGTGCACACACATCCATACAAACACACAAATTTACCACCTGATTAAAAGGTGTCTAGAATTTTTTATACTATTTTCCTATTCAAGAGTTTCCTCTCTCTCATTTGAGGTTTTCCTGCACAAACATTTTGTGTTATACATTTTTCTTTCTCCACCATAACTCAAAGCACATAATGCAAGGGTGAAGACACATTTAATGATCAATATTTTTTGGATTAATCATTGATAAGATACCCAATATCTTTTATGTCTGCAATTAAAATATACTAACTTTATCAATATCTATTTCAGTGTCACATAAACACTTTTTTAAAATCAGTACATCAGTTGATTCAGGCACAAATCATTTCCTCAGCAGCTACCTGTCCTGATGACCTGTTGCCTATATTAAAGTAGCAAGTGCTTTATTTTGTTATTCTCAGATGAAGACAAAGCAGGAAGCACATGTGAATTCAAGAAGTTTATGCATGTTTTCATTTAGTTTTAGGAAATGTATTTTATGTTAGGCAATTCACGTATATTTTTAAATAAATTTGGATTTTTAGTTACAACAACATACTTTGAATTTGAAAAAAATGACAAATTCAAATTAACTGATGGCAAATTAACACTGACATAAAATAGATAGATGTTAATGTTAGGCATCGTCTTTACTAAGGCTGTTAGAATTTCTACACTCAGTAAATCTTTGTTATTATTAACAGTTAATGGCAATGTGAGATTATTTGGAAATGTTGTAAGTACATATTTTAATAGAATTAGAATTTAATTTTTGAAATTTCTTTAACTTCATGTGTGCTGATCATAAAGTAGCTCATGTAATAAAAAAAAGAAGAAATTAAAAATATCTTTAAACTATGTAATTCAGAAAACACCACTGTTATGTTTTATGACCAGATATATCTCTTTGTACATAAATACATTCAGGTAATTTTACATGAAATATTATGTTATATATTAATGTTTTAACTTGCTTTTTGACTCATTACATTCTCATTAACCATTTTCCATGTTAACAAACTTCAGGAACCTCATTGTCTGTAATATTTTATTAATTTCCCATTGTAATGAAGCAGGATTATAATGATAGACATAGGTTATTTCCTTTCTTTCTGGTACACAGATTGTTGTAGAAAAATTTTTGTTCAAATGTAATTTTTCATTTTGTCTTATCATTAGCTAAGTTTATTCATTCACTCAAAAGAAATTTATTAGTGTCTACTATGTGTCAACCACTATTTGCAGTACTGTGGCATAGTGGTTATTTAATCCAAAAAATTCCTACTGCTAGTAGAAGAATAGGTATGCACATTTTATGGTATGATACATATTCTTAAACTACCTTCCTAACATATAGTAATGTAGATATTTACTAGTTATAAGGGAAAGCATCTGCTTGACCTGAATAACTTTCAGTTTGATAAACTATCTAAATGGTCAAATGATCTCTCAGATGTTTATTCAATTTTTTGATGTAAGTTGAATGTCTTTTCATGAGTATATTATCTATGTGTATCTTAATTTTATATTAAGAGATTTTATTTTTTTCTTTACTAATTGGTAACAAGTGTATGTATTATAGTCATTTTCTTTTGATCATATTTTCTACAAGTGTTTTAAAATATCACATTAATCATACAGTAAATAATCTTCTGATGTATGGTTTATTTCATTCAATGTTATGTTTGAGAGATTCATATTCCTGTGTTGAGTTATGGTTTATTGATTTTTTGCTGTATATATTTTTACTGTGTAATTGTAATAAAATTTGTCTTCTTTTTCTACTGTTCATAGGCATGTCCATTATTTTTAGATTTTTTTGTCTATTACATAGAGTGCTTCTATTAATATTATTGTACATATCTTTTCTAGTTCATATTTCTCTGGTTACATACCCAAGTGTAACTTTGCTGTACCATTCTCAGTGTCAGCAGTAAAATGAAGATGAACCTTTTAGAGATGAGTGCCAAAACTGGAACCCAGATCCTACTTATTTATCGCAGAATGCCAACCCTGCAATTAAACCTAATGACTGAGGTTTTTATTTAGAGAAAACAACTCATACATTGACATCTTTTGTCTTAAAAGAAAACCAAATAACACATGTGCCATAGGTTTGACACCACTGAAAGGATCCTACCAACCTGTTTTTTGAGCCAACTTTTATTTCTTACTTTTGTAACAACTATGTAGTTATCGATATTGTTATATTTTGCCTTCTTTGTTTTGTCTTTCTCTTTCTCTCTCTCTTCCTCTTCCTCTTTCCCTTCCCCTTCCCTTCCCCTTCCCCTTCCCCTTTCCCTTTCCCTTTCTCTTTCTTTTTCTCATTCCCTCCTTCTTTCCTTCTTTCCTGCTTTCCTCTTCCTTCCTTCTATTTTCTTTCTTTCTTTGTTTCTTCTTTTTACTTCTGGTAGACATATAGACATATACTGCTATTGAATTTTGGTTGCAATTAGTGTTTCCTGATAATTAATGAAATTTAGTGTTTTTTCATGTGTTTACAAACCTTGAAGGCATTCCAGAATATAGATTCTCATGTCCCATTACAGATGTATAAACATTAGCTTCTCTAAGAAAAATGTATCTTTATAAGTGCTCTCATTATCTGGTGAATTATGGAGGCTAAATACAATTTTAGTCAGAATAGATGACTAATGAAATCGCATAGTAGCTAAAACAAGTCACAGAAAAATTTGGTATTCCTAAACAACTATGAAAATAAGATTTATCTCTTCTTTCTTCCTTTCTTTTTTCTTTCCCTTTTTCCTCCTTTCTTTTCTTCTTGCTATCTTCTATTCTCAGAGAAATACAAAAATTTTGGTGAAGGCTTCTAATTAAAAATATTTGTCTCATTTTTGTAGATTTTGGAGACATTGTATATAAAAGACTGTTACTGGAACTTTAAAAGTTTTTATTTTTCATTGGAATTTTAATTGATAAATAATACTTGTATATATTTATGAGGCACAATGTGAGGGAAATGAATCAAAAAGGGAGAATACTGATCAAGAATGCGAAGTTTCAATTAAACAAGTGGAATAAGTTCTAGTAGTCTGTTGCAGAGAACATCACTGGAACTTTTGATGTATTGTATGGTGGGAGACAACTCATCATGTGTCTTTCACATTCTTACTTGTCTTTCCGGTAGAAATATCGTGTAGGCTGCCCTTGCTCTGGACTATCTTTTCAAACACGTTTGTATGGCGAACAGCTTTTGAAGATAGAGATGGTGTCTTTCATTGAAGCAAAATGTAATTTTCTATGCAGGCTATTACAGTAACAATATTTTTCTCTGGGGCAAAGATCAGACTTACCACCCATTATGACAGAGTGAAGTTTCCTAAGCTGAGTTCCTTTTCTATTGTGAAACTCAGTGCATTTACAGGAACATCTGTCTCCATGTCAACCTATTTGAATGTGTTCTGGAAACTTAGAAATCTTGATTTTTGACTACTGCTAATGCTACCAGTGACAAAGTCCATTGTCTCTGACTGAAGCAGTTATATCAATGAACTTCTGTTGTACTCTCTCATTAGTATGACAGTATAGTAAAATCTCAGACACTTGCTAGGTTTTTAGCATTAGCATACTTACTTGAATTTCTTCAATTCAATGATTATATTTGTTACTGAGTAAAATATCAATTAATCATTATTGATAAAGTAATATCAGTTTGACCTTAGGAATATTTTCACATAAAGAAGCATATTAAAAAGACAGGCCTGTGCAGATTTTAAATTGCACAAAAATATTGGCATTAAACAATTACACATTTTTCTCTGGTATAGAATAGGAAAAGTTTCATCTTTTTTTTCGGTTTCTACTAATGCTTGAAACGCTAGTACATGCAGATTTTTCAACTATTCTGTGGATAAAAAGTTCATGAATGCTTTGAGATAATTCATGTTATTTATTTAGTACAATGTTAGGTTAAATATTATGAATGGGACTTCCAAATTGTGGTGGCAAGGTTTAATGAGTTGTAATTAGAAGTCCTTAGATATTTGTATGAAGAAAAAAATCTTACTGCTCATTAAAGTGTTTTATGTATGATGATGAGTGACATAACCCATTATGGAGTTTGGATAAGCTTAATTGTCTAAGAAAAATAATTGAAAATAATTCTTTTGATGTCAAAATATAGCAATTTATCATACAACTCTGTCGGTTGCTATTTAATATTTTTCTCGGTTGTAGACATGCTTTTTTGTGGCTCATTAGCTGTGTCACACAGGAATACAATATTGTTTTTGTGTGTTGTTTAAGATAAAACTGTTTTCAATGTGTTGAAAAGTAAGTTGCATAAAAAACATGGGCAATAAAACAATCTAATATTATCAGCATTATTTGAGTGGTTGGCTATAATTAAAGGATAAAATTGAAAAATAGAAGTGAGTGATAATTTATCACTTGCATTTCTGAATATTTCAGTGAAGCTTAATGATATATTGGGGAACTTATTTGCTGTGTTGTATCATTTGGTTGAGAATATAACAATAAAAATAATAATTCTAATTTTAGGATTGCAACTTGCAACTACAAGTAATTGAGAGGCAGAGGTTCAGAGGAAAACAAATGGATAGGAAAAAAAATAAATCCTGATTTAGATAACCATGAATCTATATATACTCCTGTGTATTTGCAAATTTGATGCTAAGGTTTAACAGATGAAACACAAGATAAATAAAATTATTTATTATGTTTAGAATAGCCAAAAGTTAAAACCAGTAGGTTGATTAAACAAGCATTACTTATCTTGTCCCTGACACATACAGGATTATCTATGAGTGAGCAGCTTGTTTACATTATTTTAAGATGAAATATCTGTGAGTGAGTTGCTTGTTTAAACTGTTTTAAGATATGAAGAAAATAGCAATTCAGTTTTAGCAATTCTTTGAGAGTCTGGGAAAACGTTGTGTGCAAGAAGGTCTTGATGTTCAATACTAATTTGGAATATATAGATAGCCTTAGCCACTATTTTCAGACCACTACCCATAGGTGTTATAGCAGTAATCTTGTTTTTGATAAAGAGCAGACAACTCAGCCAATACTTTCCTGGCAAGAATCTGTCATCCAGATAATAAATATAGTGTATAAATGGGCTATCTGTGGTTTGGAAATCAGGTGGGAAAGGATTGACTTAGAATGTTCCTAAAATGATGGAGGGACTAAGAGTTTTTTCTCTGCTTAACTGATGCCTTCTTTCTTCAGGAAGAAGCAGAAGGTGTGGAGGACCACTTGGGTTACTCTTCTTGAATAAAAACCAATTATCTCCATTTTGGCTAAATCTGGCTCTATCTCCATGTATTGATATGTACAGAGCTGTCTAGGTCATTTCTTTATTCCTTCAATTCACTTTAAGCAATGCAAATAGGGCTGCCTGAGATGCTGATGCATAATTTTTAAAGCTACACAACAGTCCCTGTTTCCTCACCCTGTAACTCCCCAAAAAAATGGTTAAGCTGGGTGGGCAGGATGAAAAGGAGCCACTGTGTTGAGCCTTGAGATAAGAGGCTATGACTTCCCAGGGCAGAAAAGTTTACATATAAGAACTGAAGCACTGACCCCAAAACATTAGATGTTACCTCAATTTGTGTTATGCAGATTATTCTTCCTGCATATCTTTCCCTCTGCATATTGCAGAGGTGATCTGAGGCCACCTATCTAGCCCAGCTCATAGCACTCAGGTGATTTTTGTCTTTCTCACAGTCACTCATCCTCAAGCCATTCCCTTCTTCATGAGTTAATAAAATCAGGATTAGGCCCTGGGTTGAGGCCTTTGTTCCAGTGAATCACTATCTTGGCTGGATTTAGGAACCCCTTGGATCCCCATTACTATAAATATATTTTAGTGTCTTTATTCTCACCATGGGTTGCATTAAAAGTAGATTGGAATTAATTTATTGGAATTCCAATAACTTTTCCATGGAATTACAAATATAAACTTTCCAGACCAACACAAGGACCAGAAAGGGCTCTCTAGAAGGTAGGCATATATGTAAAGATACCATAGCAAAAGATAGTGCCCAAAATATTCTGGAATATAACACTCATAAGATAAAACTAGATTTTCACTTCGCTAAGTCACTAGGGTTACATAGCCTGCGTTTTCTAATCATTGAATTCATTTGGATGAAGGCATGAGTCTAAATATGAGTCTATATGACTACAGAATACGATTTCCCCCATTTGTATGTGGATGGAGATAAGACTTTTTGAAAAAGATTTTCCCACCTGCACAAAGATCATATTTTTGTTTATCCTTTTGGGTGTTTTTCTTTTGCTTTATGACTAACACTTTGAAAGTGATAGATTTATTTCTAAGGCATGCTCTTTTATCTGCAAAGAATTATTTCTTACTGCCTTGGGAGCTCAATTTCCTTTTTCTTTTTCTACTTAAGTCCTTTATTAGTCTTTATTGTCACATCACACTTAAAGTCCTGCATTGGATTTTAAGTGTGTTTTATTGCTGTTTGAGTCAGAAACAGCCATTAAGAGCCTCCTGCTGCAAACTTCCCCATGTTCAGACTTCCTTCTACATAGCTCCTAAGCCAGAGGAAAATGTTGAGCAACTTCTTTTTCCTTCTCCAAATTCTGTTCGAAGATTGAAAGAATATTAATATATTGTTCCTTAATAATTCAAAACTAAAATGATGACTTATATAAAAACTGAAAAAAAGTCTCAGAAAGCAAGTAGTTTTTTTACAATAAATGATAATATTATAATGGATAAACACATTCAGTCAAAATCAAATAAGAAAACATAAATTAGAAAAATATCCTACCTTTTTTTTTTACTTCCAAAGGACATTGAAATTCTTTGCATTTCTATTTAGTCACCTTAGACTTACCAGTTTTTCTAGATCGCTGATACCAGAATGAAACATTTTATTTTGTCTTCTTTGTTATATATTTATTATCTTTGCTCAAATCGTTGAAGAATGGTGAATTGTTTCATGTTTTTGTATTTGTATTGAATGCATGTTTTAACATGATAGACACAATGCATTGTATATCTACAGTTTTCTGGAAAAGTAAATCTTTTAAGAATTGTTTTTCAGATCTTCAATAAATTTCTCTTTAAATTTAATATACATACCTATATCTTCAAGGAAGACAATTTAATCAAATAAATTCCTCCTGTAACTGATTAGATGTCTAGTAAGAAATAAGATGATAATAGTAATTTCTAAGCAAAATAATATATTATATTTAGACCTTGAAATCCTTCACTACATAATAATAAACTATAATCTGTCAGTACCTTGATAACTTTAAAGAATTAGCACCGAGAGACAGAGAAAACACTGTGGTATGAGTCATTGCTATTTAATCTTTAGAAGTCAGTTCTGTCTACTGCCGGTTTGGGCATGAAGAAAGTGAAGATCTTATATGCCTTTGTCTTTTCTTCCTACCCTATGAAGCAACCATTGATGTGGATTTAATTGATTTTCTTTTTTTATGTATTTTTTGTTTTAATGAGAAAAAAAACAGAAAAATCAAGAAGCAAACAAACAATTAAAATACAGCAAAAGCAAAATGACAGCAACAACAACAACAATAGTGATACAGGTTTTCAAAACAAGATGATAAGAATGTAATAATGGTTGTTATATTATATATTGTTATTCTCAAAGTAATTGCTCAGGCTACCAGATATAGGCATGCAAGATTGATCAAACAATATAATTGTCCTTTGAGCAGTTTCTTTCTCTTTTGTTATATCTATTATAACTTTTGGATCTTAGTTACTCTTTCAGTTTCTTACATTAACAAGACAATATGGTGTTGACACATGCATATGTTTTATTTCCTTATGAGTATGGTTTCTAGTTCATCCATTTACCTACACAAGCCTTAAGTTTATCATTCTTTATGGTTGAGTAGTATTCTATTGTATAAAAACACCAGAGTTTTTTTATTCATTCCTCAGTTGATGGGCATTTGGGTTGTTTCCAAGATCTGGCTATTACAAATCGTGCAGCTATAAACATGGGTGCACATATATCACTGTGGTATGATGTTTTTAATTCTTTTGGGAAAATTCCCAGAAGGGGAATAGCTGAGTTGAATGAAACCTCTAATCTTAGTTTTTTGAAGAATCTCCATACTGATTTCCACAGTGGTTATACCTGTGTACACTCCTACCAACAATGGAGAAGTGTTCCTTTTATCCCCACAGCCCCACCAACATTTGTTGTTAGTTAATTTTTTGACGTTAGCCATTCTTTCTGGAGTGAGATGATAGCTCAGTGGTGTTCTAATTTGCATTTCTCGAATGATCAGTGATGTTGATCATTTCTTAATGTATTTATTTGTCTTTTGTATTTCTTCATCTGAGAATGTGTATTCTTCTCAGATGCCCATTTTGGATTTGCTCTTTAAATTTGGGGCCTGATTTTTTTCAATTCTTTATACATTCTTGATAAAAGTTCGTTTGAGGGACAGTTGACAAAAATCTTTTCTCAATTTGTGAATTTTCTTTTCACTCTGTTGGTGATTTCTTTTGATGTGCAAAAACTTTTTAATAAGATGAGATTCCAGGTGTTGATTTTTTGAAGTACTTTCCCTGCAATTTGGTTTTCGTTCGTGTACTATATTTTCCTGCCCCTATGTTCTCAGTATTTCTACCTACTCTGTCTTGCAGTGGGCTTAGTGTTTCTGTCTTAATATTTAGATCTTTGGTCCATTTTGACTTTAGGCATGGGTCTAGTTTATGTATTCAGCAGGTAGAAAGCCAGTTTTTCCAACACAACTTATTAAAGAGGCTCTTTTTTT
>RJWT010010165.1:0-24453 GCA_004365215.1 Cuniculus paca | reverse complement strand
ATACCAATATTCTACTTAAGGTTGCAACACAGGAAGTTCCGCGGGAGAACACGTTAGGAGCCGCGCCTGGCGGCCGCGTAGAGGTTCTCTCCCGCGAGGTGTGTAGCACACGCGAGTAAAAGAAAGATGTTAACAGCCAAATAAAAGAGTTAGCCTGCCTCGAGTGTAGTTCCTTTAACTTCAGCACGCGTCCGGCAAGCCACAAAACCTTTAGAATGCTCATCCACATTTGATATCTGATTATGGACAACACTTGCCCAGTCACAACTCTTCTGCAAGTATGAAAGGGGGATATTGCTATGAACAAAATAGTGGGTGGTTTAAATTATAGTGTGTAGTAAAACTGAAAATTAATCTTGTCTCTTCTGCTAAAGAGTCTAGATGTCTCACTAGACTTAATGTGCTCACACTGTAAGATTCCTGGTGCAGTCCTCATGCATGGTGAACAAGACAGCAGACTTGGGTAAGATTCTCAGATTCACTGGAGTCTCAGTGAAGCCATGAAATATCCTCATGCTTTAGGGAGAGAAGGTTTCCAAACACTTTGAATTAGACGTGAGTCATCTTTCAAAACCCAGGTCTCCCTTTCATTAGGTTTCTGGCTAACAACAAACTAGCAAACAAAACCCAGAACTAATTCCAATCCAGAAGTTAATTTGCTTTTCATTTATCTTCTCCAAACAGGTACAGCAGTTTTCTTCCCTTCAGCTCTTTTTGGATTAGGCTTATGTGGCTGTAAACAGGCCCTTTTGGTGGAGTAGATAAGAAGATTGTACATAAAGGGTAGCAAGACACCCCCAGTGGTGCCACAGATACAAAGTGTAAAGGGCAGTTGCCCTCAGACTGGGAAAGGTTCAGGTGGGAGCCAGGAGGCAGATCCCATGCAAAAGCATATGGATTACTTTGATGTGATGTCATCAATGGTCATAGAAATACTCGTGTCTCTCTTTTGTCTTGGAAGGAACTACCAATACTTTACTCACTTCTAGTTTAAATTCTCAGGAAAAAGGTTTCGAATGCTTCGGATATGACTTAGTGGTAGAGCTCTTGCCCAGCAAGTGGGAGGTGCTGGGTTTGATTCACAGCACTGGAAAAGAGAAAAGAAACGAAACGAAACGAAACGAAACGAAACGAAACGAAACGAAAAGAAAAGAAAAGAAAAGAAAAGAAAAATTAAAAGAAGGAAGGAAGATAAAAAGGAAGGAAGGAAGGAGTGTTTGATCAGTCTAGCCCATGATTTACAATAGCAACCCATCTGTGACCAGGTTGTGGTGCCAAATGGCTGCTCTAAGAGTTCGTTGCAATGGTATGGGCCAACAATAGTCCAGGCTCTTATGTACCACAAGGAAACAATTGCCAAGTGTGTGGACAGTAGTAAGTAGTAGGCAGCTACATTTATTGAAGACCACAGGAATCTGTGCTCAAGACAAGTCTGTGCCATCATAAGATAAGGCACAGATAAAATGATGCCAGTGTGATAGAAAAGCACTGCACTTAGGTCAAAAGCCCACAAAAATAGCAATAGCAACAAAAAAAGGGGGGGTCCAGATAGATCAGACTTTCTGAACATAAAGGCCAGGTACATCTGCTTTAGGTGTCTCCCACTGAAACTCTAGGTGTGATTGATGGAAAAGATTGACATTGTGCAGAGTCATCTTAGGGGCTCTTAACACACATGCCTGTCCAAGAATTCATGCTGATCTTAATTAATGCTTGACATGAAGTGCATATCTATGCGCCTGTAATGAGGTAGGAGTAGGTAAAGGTGAATAAAGGTCAAGCTAGGAGATCCAGCATACATGTGTTCTCGCCTAAAACATTAGCAATCTTCTGAGATTTGTTATTTTAATCTCCACCTCCCATAGGAAACTGGAAGCAGGAATAACCACAGGGTAGTGTTTAGAATTAAATGGAGAGAAGAGAGTGACGCCCTCAACTCTATCGTTTCTAACTGTACTAAGTTGGGTGTTCACATGTTGTCAGTGGAACGTAAGGGTAAGACATTTGTGTGTGCATTGGTGAATTAGGGCATCATGAATTAGGCTGAAGGAGCTGTAGTCTTGTACCTAAAAAGTCTCATGTACAGGTTGACAGATGATCACAGGTTCAAGCCTAGCTGGGCAACCAAGTGACTTAGCAAGATCCTGTCTGAAAATGAAAACAAAAAAAATAACAAAAAGGGCTAAGGATGTAGATTAATCCCCAGAACATGTATTTTAGAGTTCTCTAAGATGTATGATTTTACAAGAAACTTATGAGGTAGGCTTGC
Source organism: Cuniculus paca (assembly GCA_004365215.1). Taxonomy (NCBI): domain Eukaryota; kingdom Metazoa; phylum Chordata; class Mammalia; order Rodentia; family Cuniculidae; genus Cuniculus; species Cuniculus paca. Next base: position 22,184 of record RJWT010010165.1, on the reverse strand, counting down.
ATGATCAGAATCAAAATAATCCCAATGGCTCTCTACCAGATCAGAGACAGGAGAATCCAATATGGTCCGCACACTGGAGAGCTAAAGAATCAAGTAGAAGTTGAAACTCAAAATCCTGGATGTTGACTGCAGAGTCTATGTCAGAAAGCCAAAGAGTCTGTCTTGGCCTAAGGGGCTGCACTGAAGCCTGGAGAAACTAGAGACAAGCATCCAAAGTAACAGCAAAGACAAGCTCCTTGAAAGAACCAAAAGGGAAGACCTCCTTCTTCTTTCCTTTTTCATTCTATTCAGGCTACAAGCCTATTTTTTGCTGCCACCCACATCCAGAGTGGGTCTTTCTTCCCTCCTCCACTTGTAGCCTACATATCAATCATCCACATACTCACCCTGAGCTTTACTAATCTGCTAGATGGCCTTACTCAAGTCAGGTTGACATGTTACAATTAACAGTCACACCATGTACAGGAGAGGAAAACCTTTTTCCTCTGCAACTGAAAATTTTATAATTTTAGATCAACCTATTGATACATTTCTTCCTGAAATCAAATTTGCACGTAGCAGTTTCTTTTCTAAATATGTAAGATGTGCCATGTATGCCATCACTTAAGAGATACAGAAGAAAACGGGTCATCTTGAAGCTTATTTATACATCATATGGAAAATTTCCCAGCTGTATAAATCTGAAGCCACTAGAATGGAGGACTTTTCATTACATATTAATACTTTGCCTGGACTCTCCTAGGGAAAGAGGAGAGTTTTGGCTCTTTCTCTTTAGCAACTGTATGGTATTTTAAGTTGTCTGATGGTCTGAGAGGCTTCCAACCAAGTTTCTACTGTTAACAAGTAATACCAAAAATGAAAGATGACCCAGAAATGAGAGAAAAAGATTGGCCTGGTGCCTTACCTCAATACAAAGATCTAAGATTTCAGGTTCTTGAACTAAATTTGGAAGCCACTTGAGAACCCACATTCTAGAATGATGGATGAGGAAAAGTGGGAACCTGAATCAATAAAATCATCCCTGTACCAGTGGCTCAGTGTCCTTTGGCTTGGGCAAGAGCCAAGTGGCTTCCACAGCGACATGAATGCAGTTGCCACAGCCATATACCTCACTAACCGATGAGATCTTTCAACCAGCCACCTAAATTTTGGTTTGTGAACTAAGGATGACTCTGAAGTTCTTGGAAATTTTTACGGAGAGAAAGACAAGAAAAGCTCAAGAAGGAGATGGAGAAATTCCTGTTTTCTAAGCAAAAATATCATTAGCAATTAATTAAAAAGTAAATGGAATATGACTATATTGTTGCTCCAAGTTGGTAAAGCAAGTCAGACTAGCCACAAGTACACAAATAGATGCCACATTACTTTTACAACCAAAATTAAATACACACTGTTCAGGGGTGGGATAGAAAAAAAGCATGAAGTGTGTTGTTGATTAAAGAATTTTACGATTTGAGCCAGTATCTGGAATGCACCAGCACTGTATACAGCCCCCATGTGTCTTTATTAGCTCTTCCCCTGCCTCTGTAAAACTCATCCAATGCGACTAACCTTTACCTGCCCCAGTTTGGTAATAGTTCACTATTAGGTAATCTCATGGTCACCTTAAATCCCAAAAACAGTTTCACGTCAGAAATTTGAATGTCTATTTGAAGACGGTAATTGATCTTCATTTTCAAGGATGAAATGTCTTCCCCTACTTCTTTAGTAATGAAACCTTGATTAGCTTCTACTCTCCCTCCTCCCTCCCCACTGTCACCCCAAGTGATTAATTATTACTTCAGATCTGGGAGTCTGAAGAAAGGATGATGTTATGGGTTAAAAACTGGTGGTCGACTTAGCACCAGCTGAATTAAATCAGCATGGTGCTGAGTGTGGATGGCCCACCTGAGGAAAGTTACCAGCATAAAAAGAGACATGGAGAGGAAGAGCAGTGGTGTTGTGGGTTCTCCTAAGTGTTGCTGTTCGAAGCCATTGGTTCTCCTAGAGGAGCTTGTCATGTGGGCTTCCCCAATATGAATATGAATTCAGCCATTATCATCAGAGGAGCTTGGGGCCTTGTCACTGAGTGGCTGCGGTTCCCTTTGGGGAGCTCTGGTCCTTATGTTGAGCATCGCTTCCTGGCTCCAGAGTGCAAGATGGTTGCTGTTCAAACTCCAGGAGAAGTTTGCACGCTGGCTTCCTGGCATGTACTCAACTGTTCTCATCGTTAGAGGAGCACAGGACCTCATTGTCACTGAGGATGGCCATGGTACTTTTTGGGGATCCCTGGTCCTCATTTTGAGCATCGCTTTTTGGCTCCACTGTAGAACCCTCAACCTACTAGCACAGATCCTTCATCCAGCGGGCATAGACTTCTCTAGCTTCTACCACTAACCTTTGGGCCTTCTCAGCACAGATCTGTCAAACAGACTTGCATGAGTCTTTGTTGTGGGCTCTAGGCCTCCAGTTGGTCTCGTGGGAGGCGCTGTCATGGGCTCTAGGTCTTCAGCTGGACTCATGCAGGATATTACTGTGGGATCTAGGCCCCCAGCTAATTTTTTTTAGGTCTTTGGTGTTGTGGACAGATTTCCTGCACTTTCTTGTGTTTAACTCTGGGTAACCATCACAAATAATATTATAAATTCTGTGTCCTGATAGTCATTGTTCTCCCTGCAACCCCTGACTACCACAGATGACATTTATCTAGCCAAGTGGTTGCACACTCTCTGAGGAACTTAATGTGTTTCCACTACTTGGGACCGCTCTCTTACAGGCTCTAGATCTGGAGGATGTAGCTTTTAGCTCTCTGCTACTGGAGTCTCTCTATCATTCTAGGTGACTCCATCAGATAGACCCTAGATGGTCCCTCACAAGTCTCTCATGAAGTTCATATTTGCATCAGAAGACACTGATACATGTCTTGCTCAAAATACCTTCTCAGAATGCAGGTCACTCCCAGGCATCTCTACACTTTCCCTAGAGCCCACTCTTTCTCAAGCATAAGCCAGGCAACAGTCCTCTGCATCCCCCAAAGCAAAGAATGTACATTTCCAGGTCTCTGAATCTGACAGAAACCCCTTCAACAAGGGTAAAGATAGAGATTGTGACTCCTGTGTATGGCTTCCCACCTTCATCCTTGAGAAAGAACTAAGATTCAAGATACAACAGCAACATTTCTTAAACACATCTTGTCATAAATGTTCACAAATTCTCCCTGTATCCCCTTCTGATCTTCTGTCTGGTTTAGAACCCCAAGACTCACAAAATCCACTCACAAAGTTTCTTCCTGGAAAGTCTGCATATGAGTATTTGTCTTGCACTCACATAGTTATCTGACATGTATCCTAATCATCCTTTTTTTCTAAACTTTCATTTAAAGATCCAGTCATACATATTAAAAATTTTTGACCAAATCTGTTTTTATTACTTTAATTATTTCTAAACATATTTTCCATTCAGCTTTTGATGTATAATTTCTGTTCTTGACATGATTGAGACAGAAATTAATCCACTTAATATCAGCAACTGGTTGGACAACATGCATTGAGTAACTCTTTGGTGCTACTCCAGTACCTACACAGCTACCAGGGAGCCCAGACTTAAGAAAAACACAGGAACCACAGGACAACAGACCCATTCCAATATGTATGGTGACAGCAAATATCATAACCTGTCTGAATTATCAGGAGCTGACAAAGAAAGCAATGCAATGTGAGAAATCATGATTGGGTCTTTTCATTAAGAACAGATATCACAGTTTATTGTTACAGAAATATATTTAGACGGTGTTATTAAAAAGGTGTTATTTACAAGGATGTTTATAATAGTATAAAATATTATTTGAGAGCACATGGATAAATTATGAATATAACACCAACTACCAATACTTACACTTCTCACAGAAAGTATCAAAAGTAATAAATCACTCTTCTGAATGTACTGTTTTATTCTAGTCAAATACCAATAAATATACATAATAATATCTCTTTTTATCATTTGAGTGAAGATAAGTACATGCAGAACTAAGGACAATTTCACTGAGTTTGGAGACTACAGGGAAGTAGCTGGTTTAATCCCAGTTGGCCCATGTTTATAAAATGCTGCTCAGGAAGCAGACATATTAGAAGTATATGTACATATTTCCTCTAAAGTTGTCAAGCTATACAAAGAAAAATTTACAGAAATTTCACAATGCATAAGCCCTAAACAAAATCACGTATCAACCTGCTTCTTGCAAATGCACTGTCTTGAGTGAACAAGAAAGATGACTCTTGATCTTTTACAATATCAACCAACTACTTATAAAAGGGATTTGATAATGAAATTGTTCAAAGACCCCTTATAAAACATTCTGAGCATAAACTTTTTGCCACTGTGCTTGTTTTGAGTAATCTTGCCTCAATATTTCACATACAGATACCAAAATAATAGATTTCTTAACCTCAGAACTATTGCCATTTTCAATCAAAAAACTTTTTTTATTATGGGGAGACCATCCTGTGCATTGTAGGATATTGAGCAGCCTCCCTGACCACTAAACCCCTGATAAGAGTAGCACATTCTTCCCATCACAGGACAACCAAAAATATCTGCAGACATTTCCCAGTGTCCTTTATGGATAAAAGGGCTCCACCTGAGAACCACTGATGCACACTAATGATGTGGGGTACGGATATGTTTCAATCCAATCCAATTCAGTCAATATTTGTTGATATCTATGTACACTGTCATGGGTGTAAAGCTCTCAGTCCAGCTGGAGAACTTGCCAGATAAAAGAGGGATTTACCATATATTCTGGAGTTACATTGTGTGGGGTGAATGCAGACTGCTCCTTATTAGCTGCCTCTTGCTGTGCACAACTCATGAAGTCATTCTAAGCCTTGGTTTGCTCATCTGGGGAATGGCGGCAATAACAGCACTTTCCTTGCACAGTGGAGTGTGAATTAAATGAGTGAATCAATAGACAATCATTGTATTATAAAGGCATTTAACACACCACTCACATACAGTACACATTCAATAAATGTTGAAAGAAGCATAAGGTACCATAGTGGCATACAAGTGGACAAAAATATTTGTATTGGTTTTCTCTAAACTTAGTTGGAAGCAGTGAAAAGGAGGATTTTCCAGCACACTGCTGGTGACTGTGGATTCATTTTAGGTGCATGTGTGTATGTAGGAACACATGCTTATGCATGTGTGGTTTTAAAAGTTTTTATCTCCTCCATGCTTGATTAATGTATCAAGTGCATTTTGAAATTTCACATTTTGGACTAAAAGTGTTTCAATTCTGCTTGGAAATACCATCACTCCTTCACTGAACTTTGAAGTTGATTGCACACTATTATTCCTTTAAGAGTCTATGGTAATTATATTTGGTTTTTAAATCTTCTTTACAAAATGTTACTCAATAAAAATAGAAAAGAAAAAGAAAAAACTAATTTGTGATTTAAAAACTAAGTTGGTCCGTAAACAGCATTTTAGATATTAGTATCTCTCTTCATTGTCGTTGGGTGTGGAGTGGTCCCCTGATTTTCCAGCTTGGCCTAAGTAATCCCATAGACCCCAACACAGGGGCATGATGTGAATCCACTGCTGTGGACCTATCAGGTGGGACATCCCTGACTCTAGGTCCATCTGGGGTCACAGGTCACCACAAACAGACCTTCTCTTGGGAAGTACTGAGAGATGACCCAGCAGGCCCTTGCCAGGCTGGACCCTTCTTCCAAATGGGCACAGCCCTGAGCCAAAGCACATAACAATGAGTGGAGAAAGGGTGGCTGCAGCAGTGCCAGCAGCTTCTGCACTGGTCCTGTGACCTCACCAAGAACCATGATAATCCACCGTAATTTTGCTTTTTGGAGGCTTCTTGGCCATCCACATCTTTACGTAGAGGTGCCATATAGCCAGAAGAGAAGAGATTTGCTCCACTCCAGCCACTGGCTCCTAGAACAGAACTCTTATTCAGCTCCCAACACTCTGGTCATGATGCCGTTCAGAGAACCAGTGTGGAAGACAGACCCGAGTCAGTACTGTAGCCTCTTGAATATAGGAAAAAGTTCTTCCTCCTAGCAGCCCTGCCTTCCCCACCCATCCCTAGCTAACCCCTGTGTATCTTCTACAACTCAGTTCAGATGTAGTCTGACAAAACTCCAGAAGTCTCTCCCTGCTCCTCCTCCACCCCAAATTCAGAGGCCACTAGTTCCCTCTAACCATGCACAATTGCAATTGCTCATTTCTGAGTCTGTTTCTTCTGCTAACCTGTGAGCGCTTCATGGCACACTTAATAGGTAGAATAAATAAATGATATGATTGACATTTTATGGAATTGAATATAGCTTTTCATTTTAAGAGACAGGTTAACACTATACTAGGTTCAACTACTATTTTTCTCCCAGTGAAATCCTTCAAGCCCTCTGAGTAATTTAACATTTTCCCAGCAGAATCATCTAAAAATGAAAATAGTCATTGATGGGATGCACAGGTGGCTTCCAGTTCTCCTAACAGTGGGTAGCAGTGATGCCTGTAAAGTGCCGGCCAGGCCAGGTGTCAGACAAGGGAAGGTGATTGAGAACCAGGGTGAGTGCAATGAGGAGGCCAGGGATTCACAAAGCCATGCAGAGATGCAAGTGCTAGAGCTGCTACCCCAGACTCTGCCCTGCCTACCACTAACTAAACCAACTTTTTCACTGCTCTCTTCCTTGTAGTACTGTAAAAATCCTTGAGGCACAACTAAGTTCTTCCCACTTGAAGTTAAATGACCTGGAGGGATACAAGATTAACCTGTGTATGAATTTTTCAAAGCACGTTGGTGATTTCGGTTTCCTCCATTCTGAGCTTCAGTACCAATCTGATAGGCCTTAACCAGAGCTTCCTAAAGGCTTCCCAAATTGCTATAGATTTTCTTTCACAATGGCCCTGTTTGAGGGTGATCTTGTTCTCACCTCCAAATGTCAAGAGTTTAAGATCCTCTGGCCTCAGTTTCCTCACCTATAATATGGGGGTGCCTGAATGCAAAGACAACAATGCATATCAAGGCTCCCTCTACTGCCCTTCAGTCTCATCACCCTGGCCACAGATTTCAAAAATGGAAAGAAACTTTCTCAGAGCATTGATGTCTTTAGAGAGCCCAAGCTCCATTCATTCCTAATAGGCTGCTTCTGAAAGTATGTGCAGTTAAATTTGTATGTATGCACATGGTGCTGGTGGCCCTCAGGACAAAACAGGGGCTTTTAGCTTGAACGGAAAATTTTAAAATGAGCACATAGAAGTGGAAAGAGCATATTAATGAATTCCTTTCCTATATGCTTCCTCTGCTTTGGGAACATTATTATGCAAAATTAAGGACAATCATTTCTTACTCTGATCATTAAAAACTTGACAGATTATCCTTGAGAAAGTAGACCTTAGACATGACAACAAAGGAAATGAAAATCAAAGTGTAGAATCTTTGGCTATTGGACTTGCTCATGTACACACACACACACACACACACACACACATACATATTTTCTGAAGCAATTTTGGAAGTTCTCTTTCATGAATGACCTTAGTTGCACTGTACTGGCTGCCTCAGTGTCTTAATTCAAGTAAAAACATTTACCTTTTACAGTCAATTTGACTTTGAGGAAAAGCCAAAGGTCACACAAGACCAGCTATAGTGAATAAGCTGCATGAGGACACATTGTCGGGTTTTTATAAGCCTGAATTTCTGTTGGATGGCACTCAGCAGCAGTATTCACTATTTTTTTTATCACCCCTTGTGAAGACACTCATGAAAGAGTATTTCCAGGACTGCCTTGGGAAGTAGCAAGAATGGTGGGATGACTGTGTGACTATTTTGAGGGATATTAATGGCAATGTGTCTTTTACCATATTAAGTGCCTTTTAAACATTCACCTTATTACTTCATCACATTTCTGTGTGTGCACAGTAAATAGGAGAATCAAAAAGATTTGATTTCTTCTACTTTAGTAAAAAAATACAGAAGAAAAATTCAAATCAAACTTCACTAGTACCACTTTTTCCCTCCACCTCCAAACTAGTGTCTAATCCCAAGTACTTTCATTAGAGATCATTAACCTGGAAAGGTCAGAGCAATGACCGGGCTACATTTTCTTCAGGCAGACACAGCTGGCACGTGCACCTGCAGCCACTGTGTGTGGCATCTAGGTCAGTATTGCCTGTAGCAGATACTTACCTCGATAGAGCTTGTGGTAAAGTTTCCTGATAAAATAGTCTCACTCTGGAGGCAATAATAGTGGGAGTATTCACAAGACCTGCGAGGTCCCACCCAACTCTCCCACCTTCTAGATTCTGGGCCAGGGGTATAAAACTCACCTTTTCCAACTCTGGAACATGATCAAAGAAGACTGTTCTCAACCCCGTGCCTCTGCCAACTGACTGACTTGCTGCTTTCTGAATACCATTGCATTGCTACCTGATACTCAAAACAACAGTTACCAAATGTGGGAAGGGTATGTTTGTTTCTTTGTATGTTTCAAAAGAAAGAAAAGAACCAAATAAAAAAAATGAACTAAAATATCACCCTCATGTTATTTCGATTAATTTAGGACCTGAATATTCTGCAAAAATTTTTCTGATCTAGTTATCCCAACAAATACACAATCATCTCTGGTTACCGTAAGTCAACATTTATTTCTACAACTTCTGGTGCTGCTGAGGAAAGATTGTGCCCAATTAAAACACACATGTAAAGCCTCACTCAGTCATTCACTCCCAGAACAAAAGGAAATGCAGCACATTTTAACTCAGGAGAAAGAGTTAATCACTTGATCAAGAGATCAAATTTAATTATTAGTATGAATGTCAACAGTTAGTTGCCACAGTCCTAATGTCTTCTAGATCTGTTGGCTTCTATGTTACAACTTATTAACACCTGGTGAGAAAAACAATTCCTGACCACAGAAGCAGAAATGTCACCCCTGCACTGTTATCCAACAACTCAGGAATCTGGTGACTCATCCAGTGTTGCACTTGGCTCTGAAGTTGGATGAGAGAGATGGGCTGGAGAGCCCCAGACTGAATGATGCATCCCAGGGAAGAAAGTGATGACAGATCCAAGCAAACTCCAGAGGACAAGATGGCATAAGGGTAGACTGAGTCAGGGTCCTATCAGGGAAGCAGAATGAGCACAAGACATGATCCTGAAGAATGGATACTGAGAGGAGGCTTGTGGTGGTCACAACCAAGGATATCACAGGGCAAGAATGTTGTGGCAGGATGGAACTGGGGCAGATAGGTAAAAGTTGGTCTCTCTGGGAGGCCTCAGTCCTGTGTGTGTGCATGTGTGTGTGTGTGTGTGTGTGTGTGTGTGTGTGTGTGTGTATGTGTTTTACTGGAGATTGAACCCAGGTCCTTTGCCCTGAGCTACATTTCCATCCCTTTTAACTTTTTAATTGGGGACAAGGTCTCACCAAATCATTAAGATACCCAATCTGGTTTGGAATTTGTGATTCTCCTGCCTATGTTCCCAGAGTGCTAAGGTTACAAGAATGTGCCACCATGGCAGGCTCTCAGTCTTGCTTTTAAATAGGCTAAATCAGGCCCATCAAGATGATCCAGGATGATTTCCTTACAGTCAATAGAGTAGGGTTTAATTATACCCACAAAGCCCCTCACAGTACCAGCTGGACTTGGGTTTGATTGACTCATGGTGACTATAGCCTTGCCAAGGTGACACATCAAAAGTCATCACTAGCTATTGTTGTTATTGGAGCCCATAAATTGAGGTGTCAGACTGCTTGCATCTGATTCTGGTACTGTCACTTGTTATTAGTTCTGTGTCCTCAAGCAAATTATGTGACTGCTCAGTGCCTCAGTTTTCCCAACCATAAAAATCATGAGGAAAAACAGTACCTACTTTATAGATGTGTTGTAAAGATTAAGTTAGCTAACAGATGTAAAATGCTCAGAACAATATTAAAACATAATAAGAACTCAGCAAGTGCTATCTATCCTTGTCACTGTGATGATGATTATGATTAAGATTACTTAAGGTCCATATATAACAGTACTATGGCTAATATATGTCAGATTCTGTTAGCTAGTTAGTGGCACAGCAACACTAGAATTGAGAGTCCCCAAATCTAACCCTTTAGAAACTGTTTATTTAGCACCTGTTATGCTTGGCTGTGTGGGGATTTACAGAGGAGTGAATATAATTTCTACCTTTATTAAAGTTACATTCTAGCTGAAAATATGAGACAGGTGGGCAACGCCTTCTACATGCTAAACTCAAGAAATAGAAAATGGTTCTCTAAGATGGCAGATGTGGCCAGATGTGTGGCACACACCTGTAGTTCCAGTTATTCTGGAGGCTGAGGCAGAAAGATCACTTGAGTGCAGGAGTCAGGCCAGACTGCATAACATAACAAGACCCCCATATCAAAGCAAAATTAAAGGGAAAAAGAGAATGCAGATGGGAAGAGATAACTTCCACACACATCTGTCTGGGGAGGTATCTTGGGGTGGCTGAGCTCTGTTCTGGGACTTCACGAATGGGCAGGACTGGAGAAGTGGGGTAAAGAACAGAAGAGAGGGGATAGCAGGTAGGGCCTGAATAGCCAAAAAGACAAAAGCCAGAGTGTGATGATGATGCTTGGCCAATAAAAAAAAAACACCAAAATGTAAGTCTTCAACACTAGGCAGTAGATAGCATTGCTTCACCTAGGAAAGACTTATTTATCATCCAGAGCATTTTTCTTTGCTTAGAAATCCCAAACATGATCCCACAAACTTTACAGCACATCCACAGATTAAAAACGTCTCTGCTGGTGATTCTCTGCATAGAGGGAGGTCTCACCTGGTCTCTTTCCTGTAGTTGGTGTTAATTGATGCAATAGACATAGCAGTTGTTCCTTACATTTAAAAAAATTTCACAGATTGGCACCGCTAAAGGATCTTATTTTACAAATTCCATAACCAGAGATCATTGGCTTTGCCTTTTGTACTAGAGATGTGATGGAATTAAAGGATTCAAGATTGCAAAGCCCTTATGAATAATTTAGAATCGTCTAGTCCCAGCAAATATTCACCCCTCTTTCCATGCTCCAATATTGGACTCTGACATTTGAGAAGGGTTTAAGTGCTGAGGGTCCTTAATTCACCACACACACACACACACACACACACACGCACATACACATATATGTGTGCATGCTCCTTTCAGCTGCTGAGGGAAACTTTGGGTCTAAAAATCTCAGAATTAATTCTCAATAGGTTAAGCCTTCTGGTTTATACAACTTTTTAAGTACTGAGTATTGAACACAGGACCTTCACACAGAGCTACATTCCCAACACTTTTTTATTTTTTTATTTTTTGAGACAGGGTCTCACTAAGTTTCTAAGTTACCTAGGCTGACTGAAACTTGTAACCCTCTTGCCTGAGCCTCCCAGAATGCTGGAATTACAAGCATGCACCACCATACCCAGTGCATACAATCTATTTTAACCCAAGTTCAATGACATTTATTATGAACACCCCAAATAGTAGCTCATGATGGTCTGCATAACAAATCTCTTAGTAGCTACACTCTTTGTGCAGATGTGGTAGTAAAAGCACAGAGAAGTTAAGTCACTTCTCTAAATTACATGCCCAGGAAGGGTTGGAATTGGAATTCAGGTGCTGGCTATTTGGCCTCTGGGTCTGCATTTTGCCAAAAACCTTCCTCTTGCTGGTCATTAAAAGAGTAATACTGACTTCTGGAGGTTCTTATAACATCTTTTCTGAATACTCAGAAAGATCAAGACATGGGATAAGCCTATGCACAATTTGGAAGATCAGTTTTCAGCCTGAATCCCAAGGTATGGTTATACCGCCCATCAATCTGTGAACAAGAAGAAATGTTTTCCGTTACCACCGCAAGCTAATGACAAAATACAGGACTCCAATAGGAGAAGCTGCCGATGTGTCCAGATGCATCTGCACCCCACACAGTGCACAAAGGCATTCCCACAGCTAAAATAAAGGAAGAAGACAACTCACACCTCTGATGGAGGAACACTGTCCAGAAGCATTCCATACTCTGAACAAATATTGAATATTCACCAATACACGTCATGAATATTCCCTAAAAACTTCATAGAGTTTCTTGTACAGTGTAATTGAAAAGCACAGTGAATATTTAATTTTTTAAAACTATTACATTAAAGATACATTGCCATTAATCTCCTTCAAACTACTTCCCTCATTTCAAACACACATCCATTGCTCTTGCCACCTTGCAAAGCAGTTCTGGAAGTCCTTTTTCCTAAGTGTCTTTAGCTGTAGTGGTGTGGCCGGATCAATGTCCTGAATCAGTTCAAAATATTTACCTTTCATAGTTATTTTTAATTTGGAAAAGAGCCAGAAGTCACAGTAGTGTTAGTACAGGTAGCACAATTGGAGCTGGGAGACCACTCCCATTCCATCCATATAAATTTGGTCAATGCACCAGAGTCAATCCTTCTTCCATTATTCTAAGAGAAATAAATAAAATAACAAAGACCCTGAAAAATCTCTATAGCTCCAGGCCAGAGCATATGTGTGTTTGATCATGTGACCTGACCTTCAATAACTTTTCCCCCACTTAAACCTAATCAAAAGTTCATAAATATGCATCTCATATGTGTAACTTAATAGGAGTGAACTCTAGGACATGCATGAGTGTTAAAAGCCCCTGAGGCCATTTAGCACTCTGTCAATCACTCCTGTAAATCTTACCCAGAAACCCAATAAGAGCCAACCAGGCTATGGTGCACATCTTTTAAAATTTGAAACCTTGATTTATCTGCATGCTTCTTATTTTCCTGTCACCCTAACACCTCTTCTCTATTCATGCCCAAGGCAGGAGATTAGGGTGTGGCAGGCTGGCTGGAAAACAAGATGTAACCTGAGCAGAAATGGAGGCAGAACAACGGGATGTGACCTGTCAATCACAACCAGGAGGCATGTGTAGAACAAATGATAAATTGGATCTGGAAGGGTATAAAACAACAGCAGCCATCAACTTCACCACTGCTGCGATATTCCTGTTCTGTTATCCTGTTTCTTCAGTAGCCCGTCCTGCTTGTGGGACATATCTCTTCTTGCTCTTCTCTTTTCTTCACTCTTTTCTTTTCTTCCTTTCCTTTAAAAGGTGCATTTACCTATTTATTGGTTGTCCTGGCCAATCCTTTGGGTGGGACAGAAAGACCCCAGAACCACTGGACACTAGGTCATCCAGTAGCACTACCCTTTTTGTTTCTACCAGCATGGACCTGCCCTGAGCAAATATAGCTGCTTTTTCTTTTACCATTGGATATACATTTGTGATTCTTTGCTTGTCATATGCAAGAGACTGGAACCTATCTGACAAATCCATCACATGGTATCAGTGCCAGATCCAGTAAAGGTAGGTGAGGACACATTGTCATGTTTTAATGAGCCCGCCTTTCCATTAAATGGTACTCAGTGGCAGCAATCACTTTATTTTTGTTCATGTTCCATAAAGACACTCATGAAAGAGAACATCCAGAACTGTTGCAGAAAGTGGTGAGAATGATGAGATGAGTGTGTTTGAAGCAAAGGGTGAATATTTTAAGGAGGATTAACGGCAATGTGTTTTTCAGCATAATTTTTTTAAGTTTACATATTCACGGTATATTTTGATCACCTCTTGTACACCTAAGTGGCCCTGCCAATGAAAATATGCACAGAATGCTGAGAAAAGAATCATCTAAATCTGAGCCACATAATAAAAAGAAGAAGCATCCAGACCAAGTTGGTGTGTGTTCTTGAACCTCCATGTTTCACATCACTGTGACAGAGGAGGCTTGACCATGAAGTTGGTACAGGGAGAAAAGGAGTGCAAGTGGACACACTTAAAACATAAACCAACATTTCACAGGGTGCAACATGCTGCTGGGGTTTCATCTTGAACTAGAAGTCAAGACAAATTAGTTTTCCCATAAATATGCTAATCACTATGCATAAATTAAAAATAAATCTAAAAAATCGTTTTGTTCATACTTAACATCATTTTAAGTTATTATTAAATGAACAATATATTAAATATTCATTGGAGGTGTGCCTCAACGTGACATCTTGTTAACTGTTCAAATTCAACACAATCAAAAACATGCTCTGTCTTGCAAAGGTATCAGAGCATGTTCATCCAGGCTTCCCAGCCTCCCTACAGAGCTGCTGACACTTACCATGTCACTGTCTTTGTTAGTTTCCTACCTGTTGCTTGGCAGTAGGCATCACCTTCTTGGGGATCTTGATTTTCAAGGGCTTTGCATAAGATGTGAACAGTTTTACATTACTTTCATCAGTGTCATATAATCCTGCCTGGACCTCAAGACTTGAAATTTTGCTTTGCAAATGTTTTGTGTGTGTTTGCATAACAATGTCTGATGTGATGAAGATAGTGCTAAGAAGGGGAGCTTCCAACAGGCCTCTTTCATTTTTCTATTGATTTTGGACTAATTTTTATTTTGATGACTCTTATTTTCTCTAAGCAGGTTTGCAACCAAGGAGACCAAGTTCATGACAGTAGAGAATATGGACCTCCTACTGTGATCATCTCTAAAGAGCTGAGTTCTCTAGTTTGAGCCCATTCTCATCCCTGTGTTCTTGATATTTCATCATGATGTCCTGCATTACAGGTGCTCCATGGAGCTCTACCAGGATTCCCACTACTAGGATAAGATAAACCTCACCTCTGGGAGGACCTAGTAATGTTCTTTTTCACTAAGGTAACCAATGGCATATACTCAAAAACCTCCAAATACATATAAAATATTAAAACTAACATATGAACTAGGTGTGGTGGCACACATTTGTAATCCCAGCATCTGGGAAGCCAAGGCAGGAAGATCTCATGTTGAGCCCAGTTTGGGCTTAGCGACTTATCGAGACCTTGTCTCAAAATAAATACTAAAAAACCTGGAGAGATAGCTCAGCATGAAGGACATGGGCTCAATCCACAGTACCACAAAAACAAACAAACAAAACAGTAATACATAAAGCATTCATTTCAAATTCTTTTTTTAGCTAGCCAGACAATAATTTAAAGGAAACTCTCTCTACTAAAAATTGTGACAACACCTAAAGAGAAAGAGGTAAGCAAGGGCCAAGGCTGAGAGATACAGCAGACTGGGAGTGTTTGGGATTGTGCAGGAAATCAGAAGAGTGTCCCTGGGACCCATGTCCAAGATTACCACACCATGAACACTAGGACCCCTGGAAAACATCACCCTTATGAGGGAGATAGTATAGAAAAGCTGGTTTCAGTGTTGGTTATGAAGGCAAGGTGGAAGTTCTCAGAGGATTTTTAACTATGTACTGGTTCTCAATGCATTTGGGGTCATAATTCACACTGTCTGTGTGACCCAGGAATCCCTGGCTTTTGTGCTCATAGGACAAGTTGAGAACCTTAAACCCAGACCTCAAAGGATACCAATATATAACTGTCCAAGTCATACATCTCAAAATTCAAAACTCAGATAACATATACAAGGACACAGCTACCATCAATAAAAATCAACAGACGCTATAAAGACCAAAAGCAGACCTACAAAGTTAGCAAAATTATCAAATCAGAACATAAAAAGCACATCTAGTATCTTTAGAAAAATTAAAGATCTCAAACTCATGATGTGAAACGACTAAATAATGGGTATTTGAAAAAGAAACAAATAAATCTTCTAAAATTGAAAAATGTAAAACCAAATATTAAAATAATAAAGCTAAAATAACAAAGAATGAGTTAAAAAAGATTAGATATTGCTAAAGAGAGAATTAGTGAACTGAAAGATTGATTTGATTAAATAATCCAGAATTAATCAGAGAGATAATAAGAAGGAAAATAAAATATCAACAAGAAATTGAAAACTATGGTAATAGAGATGCCCTACCATATATCTAATTGAAGTTTCTAAAGAGATCATATGCTAAAAGAATAAGAAATATTTAAAGAGATAATGCTGTAAAGGATTTAAGTAGAGAAATCAGCCTAACACTTGCTGGAAGGTCTAAAAGAGCCTTTCCTGATTGGATTTACAAGTATAGCCCCAATACAAATTTAGAACCATCTAGAAGGAGAAGCTACTATCTCTGAAGCCCCTTCCAGCACTGTAAGTTCAAGAACATGTTCCAGGAAACAAAGGACACAAATAGCATAGCCACAATCTTGACAACTTCCTGTCACCTGGAGTCTAAGCACAAGCGCTAAATACTCCACACAGAGGCATCCAAACAACCAGAAAGGGGTGGGAAATCACTTCTGCCTCACTAACACATTTCAAATGCTACACCAGTGTCTCTATTAGTCCAAAGTAATTTATTTCTCCTTGTAGAAGGAGGAGGACCGAGAGAGCCAATCCACACTCACTCACATTTCTCTCCAACACATCCTTCTCTGTAAGTTGAGCTGCAATTTACATTAGCAGTGGTTGCAATTAAAAGAGGGCTCTTCTCAAACGTCATAAGTTTAGGACAGAAGAATTTACTTCAACTCCACTTGTCAAATAAGACTACATAGTTGCTCTTGGCAAAAGTCATATTCTGCCTTAACCCACTAACTTGTCTCTCCTTTTACTTTCTCACTTTCCTACCTTGCAAACAAAAGCTCATTTATTAAGTAGCTGAAGCAAAGACTAAATAAACCAAGTAACTTCCTAGTCACTTTCATGTTACATATGAAGACTCAGAAGAAGTCACAAGACAATCATGTCACTAAGCCTGGGTCCAAAATGCAAAACAGGAGCAGAGAAAAAGTTGCAAGCTGAAGACAAATACTTAATTGAAAGCTGATTAACCACAACTATGAAGTGTGTTTCTTAAACTATTCTTATCAGTTGGAACAATATTGGAGCTACAGACAATACACTGAAGAACTGTGCACGTTTTATGAACAAGTGACATTATCAAGAAAGCTGATAGAATTTTTGTGAAACTCTGTTCAGGGTGTTGCATAAGACAATTTACTCACAAAAGTCACAAAAGTCAATGAAGTTGTCTGTTGTTTCATGTAATCTAAGAAAGGAAAAGCAAAATCTCTTCCCAAAAATCTTCTCTTGGCTCAAGATCCTACATACAGGATGATATTTTAATGTGAAAATAGTGCAGATTGTAGGTCCTAATTAGAATTAACTGCTTTTGTCCTAATACTAGATGTACCTCACTTTAATAGAGCACAGACTAATATAAATATCTGCCGTGATCCTTCAGATCAGTTTTCCATTGCTACATAACAAATTACTAGACATTTCGTGACTTGAAACAGTACTCGTGTATCATCTCATAGTTTGTAGGTCAGGCATATTGAGATAGCTTAGCTGAGTTTCCTATTCCAAGCTGGAATCAAAGTTCTGCCCAGGGCTGGAGTCTCACATGAAATTTGAGTTGGCTTTGACAGGTTCACCTGAATGTTGGGAGAATTTATTTCATCGCCACTACAGAACTCATCTTAGCTTGTTTCTTCAAGGCCAGCAGAAGAAAGAGTCTATGATTTCTTCAGCCTCTGACTCCTTGAATTTCTTTTAGAATTCTTACCTGATATGTCAGTCTCACACATGATTTCATTAATTTAAAATCAATAAATTAAGAACCTTAATTACATCTGCAAAATCCCATCACCTTTAGTGTATTGTATTGGCCAGAAACAAGTTAAAATTCCACCTACATTTAAGAGTAAAGAACTATTGAGGTATGAGAGTCTTTCATTGCACTGTTGAGGCTATCTTAATGGACTGAGTCAATTCAAAACATTCACTTTTCTTGGTCTTTTCGACTTTGCAAAAGGGCCAGCAGTCACATGGTGCCAGATCTGGTGAATAAGGTGGATGAAGACACACCATAATGTTTTTATTTGACAAAAATTACCATAAGTATTTTGAATCTATTCAAGACAATGAGGCAACCATAAAAACACACAAAACAAAACTTCCAGAATTGCTTCAGAAAGTGAAGAGAATGATGGGATGAATGTGATAAAGCCAGTGGGAATATGCTAAGGGGGATTAATAGAAATATGTCTCTTACTCTAATTTTTTATTATTTTAAACATAGACTGTATTATTTATCAGCTGTGTTCAAGGGTAAGGTCATTGGGGATCATCTAAAAACTGCCAACCACTCCTTCATATGGCAAAATAGCAAATATGCATTTATCATTTCTCCAAGTCAGATCCACATCTAATGCTGAATTTTAATTAAAATGAGCAATCAGTCTCACAAAGAACATTGTTGTGCTGCTTTGAATTTTTTAGCTATTCATTCAACAAATATTTTCCTACTGAATACAATATACCAACTACTCTGCTAAGTTTTGAGTGTGCAAAATTGAACAGCCAACAGTTCTTGTCCTTAAGGAAATCATAACCATAATCACCTTATCCCCCCGCTGCACAATGGTGGAGTTAGATTAGCCTTTCATTACTCACTGACTATTTTGCTCCATTTCTTGATGTTCTCCTGCAAAACTTTTCTTTTAGCACAACTATAGAAGTGGTTTTCCAGCTTGGTTTTATGTGACTATGAGTGGAGCCTGAGGCCAATGCCCCAAGCCAGTCTTTTTAGAAAAACTTTTTTACTTGCTCTGTGTTTAATGAAAAGAACGATGACCTGTTTCAAATCAACTACTAAGCAAAACAGTCTTTCTCTTCTAAAATCATCAGGTATAAAAGTAACCATGCCTCAGCAGAAAACTGTTCTTGAGCATGTCAAGGCAAGCTATGGGTTTTTTTTTTTTTTCACCCAGTTCTAAACCAAAGTCACCACAGAAAGCTGATAAACCAGCAGTGTAGATTCATCACCCAAGGCATTTCTGAAGTCACCATTTGGAACTTAGAAAGGAAAGGGGAGAATTTGTCCTGTAATTCTCAGTTTACTTAATTTAAATTGAGTCTCCAGTCACTACACATATTATGTCATGGAGCAATACATGTGACCCTGTCTTAGTTACCTTTCTTATTACTGAAACAAAATACCCAACACCCACAAGTTAAGGCAGGACATTTTATTTAGCTCAGTCCATAATCAGTTGGCTCCACAGCAGGGTGGCATGGCAGATAAGCATCACAGAGGCGAAACGGTCCATGGCGGACAGAAGGTCTTTCTATCCCCTATATCTCATCCACACTATTTTTTATCCCCTCTATCTTATCCACACTACTTAGGGTGAGTAGCACTGACATCCCTAATCCTAGTGCCCTTGATCCCAGCATTGCATCATGGGTCAATTCCAGCATCACACACGCTAGATCCAGCCACCTCTGAAAAAGCCACATCTATGACTGCATGAGGCTTTGGAGGACATCTAAACACAAGTCCTAACACACCCCCAAGGCCAGACCAGGCCAATGTCCCAGAGCCTAGCTCTCTCCTAAGACAATGGCATAGAGGGATTCTGGGATAGCAGGACACATTCCAGGCGTTTTCCAAAAATAACCAATTACTTTGGTGCTACTAAACACTGTGTGCTTTTGAGTAAACACAATTAACTACTTGTTAATAACTATTATTTCAAAACAAAGACAGTGGTGTGTGCACATTTTGTCTAGGTATTTCATTACCCTAAGGAGGTGGCCAAAACTCAGAGCTTTTGACTACCAAGTAAACGGTTAGCAGCTGCTGTTACCTTTTATGCCCAGCCTTATTAGACATATGACAAATAATATCTAAATAATCTAGTATGTATGAATTATATAAAAATATTAAAATATAATAAATGTATAATTATGCATATTATAATGTGTAACAGTAGATCAGAAACTACTTTGATAACACGAGAGGAAAACTAAGCTACAAGATGATAAATGCCTTCATCTTTAATTCAGAATGTTTTCTTCATTTGCTCAGACCTGAAATCCACAGTTATGACTCTGACCCAGTGTTCTAAAATATATTCTAGTTAATTACACTAATAATTGTTATAACCCTAAAAAATCAACTTTAAGAAGGAAAGACAGACAGACAGACAGACAGACAGACAGAGAGAAAGAAAGAAAGAAAGAAAGAAAGAAAGAAAGAAAGAAAGACTCTTATCTACTTAGAATTGCACTACCAGGTGACAATGCTAAACTCATCCAAAGACAACTCTTATTATTAAACTTCATTTTGCTTTTCTCATGTCCTTCTTTCAAAGACCACTTCTTTTAGCATTAACATAGCACATTCTCCAAGGAATACAAAGTGCTTCATTAGTTCAGTATGGCTTTCCCCTCCCATTCAACAGTACAATGGGCATTCAGTATGACTCACTGTGACCTGTACATAGTCATAGTCTTTAGCACACCTTTCAATGTGAGTACCACAGCTTAAGAAGTGGAGAATGTGGAGATCAAATTCCTCTGTAGAATCCAAACTCTCTCTTCTCTTTTTTTCCCCTCCTCTTTCTGCACAACTTCCCTTCCTTCCCCAAGTGGTAGTCACACATGTACAGCATATAGACACACACACACACACACACACACACACACACACACACACTCCACCTGCTTTCCCAGTTTCCAGCAGAGCTCAATGCCTGGGGTAGTGTGCTTGCTGGGCACACCTGTAGGCTCAGTAGCTACAGGTTTAGCAAGAGACTGTGTGTGAAAATCATTGCACTCAAGTGATAACATGGGGCTTTGCAAGTCTACAGATTCAACATTAATTATTTACAAAAAAAAAAACTGTGTTGCACCTGCATTCAAACGTCATTCTATCAAATACAATTTATAAAATGCAGATGCTTTAAACTCTCTTACCACATATTTGTTTTCTTAAAATAATTATGTTAAAAGGGGCTCCCACAGGTAATAAATCCTTATATATTTAACTTAACTCTCATTTTCCATCCTAACCAGGCTCCTCTGTAATAAAACTAAAACTTATCTGACATGTTTGTAGAGCACTTTATCCAAAGAGTCCCAGAGGTTTTACAGACTTCATTCTATCAGAGGGAAGGGAGTAAATTATTCACCTTACAGAGAGCTATGAATAACGTGTGCTGGCTACTTCAGTCAACTACCTCTAACAGTGATGAACTAAATCTGGCTTTTCCTGATGTTTATGGGCGAACATCCATCTGTAAACTTGCCAGGACTCAGCAAGACTGAATCTGTGCACCCCTGATCATATCTCCATCCATCTTTCCTCTCTCCAGTCACATACCATCTTTCCCTCTTCACTCTGACTTCTACTGACCAAGTCAAAATTTGCAAACAGAATATGAAAGCATTTCCAAACCTTAAGAGCCAATCTATTCATCAGTCCCCATTACTCTGGAAGGTTATTGTCATCTCAAAGAGCAAGTCCCTATTCATCCCCAAACTGAATTCAGCCTTCTAACCAGCATATACCAATGGAAGCAAAATGGAAAAAAAGGATCAAGGATTAGTCAAAATAAAATAATGTCTAAAGGCAGACAACAGTTACATATGTAAATTACTCCAGCCACTAGAAGAACATCAATAGACAGGAAAGGACAGGAGAGGAGAGGGGAGGAGAGGGGAGGGAAGGGAAGGGAAGGGAAAGAGGGAAGGAAGAAGGAAGGAAAGAGAGAATGGAGGTTGAGAGGGAGGAGCCAGAGATCTCTAGCAAGGCCCCAGTGAAAAGACCCATAAATATTTCTTTCTAGTAAGTGATACTTCTCAAAGAGGCAACAAGAATCATCCCATTTTTGCTCAAAGAAAATAAAGGTGGAGGAAATGCATCATTTGGCTCTATGGGTTTCTGGAAGATTCAACAATAACTTCCCTGGATTCATTCAGTATCCACCAGTATCCATCATGGTCCTACAGTGATCCAGGCATTGTGCTAGGCGTGGAAAAATGCGTACATGTGCACCATCCTGGTAGAAGGAAGCCCACTGGGAAGAGATTTATGTTCCCTGTCATTAGCCTGGACTCACATGGGCAGTATCTTGAAAAAGCAAACCACTGAACTCTTCATTCATGATTAGGAACACACTCACACACCGAATATTCTTTTCAATGTTAACATTACTTACACTCTAGTAATAAATATATGTAGAACTGCAAAAAAAAATCTTTGCAGATTAAGAATCAATGCACTAAATATTTCCACTTTACTGTAGTACCCAATCAATCCAATAGCAGTTTATTACTGTGTATATGCCAAGTCAATAAAAAAATACAGCTTAAAAATAACTATAAAATAGAATGCTATAGAACAGATACTGTGGGACTACAAGAAGCAATTATATTGCACA
>RJWT010010164.1:0-24451 GCA_004365215.1 Cuniculus paca | reverse complement strand
ATTTTATAAAAGAAATGAAAGAAAAGCCTCTGACTTTCTAATACGCTGGCATTAGAGATCTAAAAGAAGTGAGACATGAAACTTGTAGATATCCAGGGAAAATAGTCAAAGCCTTCCAGGAAAAAGTGTTAGTGGTGAAACCTTGCTTGACATACTTACAAAGAAGCTAAACACCCAGTGTAAATTGAATAAGAAAGGGAGAGAGTGCATAAGAGTGCACAAAACTAGTAGTAATGTAAGGATTCTATGTTATATTCTTTATGAAATACAAGACAATGCCGGGCAACTTTGTCAAAGTCAAACATCTGATAAGAGGCGGGCTTAGTTTTAGAGCAGAGGGATTATCACATTATATAGCTCATTATGGCAGTATAAAGGAATACTTCACTCACTTTCCTTGTCACTGAGACAGGATACCCAACATTCACAATTTTTTTTTTTTTTTGTGGCACCAGGGATTGAACTCACGACCTTGCGCTTGCCAGGTAGGTGCTTATGCCACTGAGCTAGATCCCCTGCCCTTGTCTTTTTGAGACAGGGTCTTACTATACCATTCAGACTGGCCTTGAGCTCACTTGGTAGCCTAGGCTGGTCTTGAACTTGCAAAGATCCTCCTGTCTCAACCCCCCGAGTGCTGGGATTACAGGCGTGAGCCACCACACCTGACCAACATTCACAATTTAAAGAAGGAGAGGTTAATTTTGTCTCAGAGTTTCTAGATATTTCTGTCCACAGTCTGCTGGCTCCAAGATGGCACAGCATGGCAGAGAATTATAGAAGAGGAAAAGGTTCTCACCTCATAGTAGCAGAGAAGCAGAGAGAGAAGGGAGGAACCCAGAAATGAGATGGACGCCCTCCAGGCCAAGCCCACAGTGACTAGGTTTTTCTGAACAGATCCTGCCTCCAAACTATGAATCAGACATTCCACCTCATAATCCAATAACCTTTCAAAAGTCCTACTTTTGAACACATGAGGCCTTGGAGGAATACCTAGGTATAAACCATAACAAGGAAGAAACAAGACTAACCACAATCTATAGGTGAGGAAACTGAAAACTATATGAATTAAATAATTTGTCCAAAATCAGAAGTGCTGGATCCAGAAATTGAATCCAGGACTGAACAAATCTAAAGTATAAAATTTTAATTCTTAGATTCATTGCCTCGGTAGTACAAAGGACACTTTTGTTTTCCAGGACATTTTCTAACTTCTTAGCCACTTCTCAGAACATTCAAAAATATTATGAAGGGAGAAATTAGAAACCAAATACAAATCCACAATAATATCATTTCTGCTTCACAGGTAGTATTCTTTACAACAATATCTTCCAAGAATACTGCTGCATAAAAGTTGATATCATCATCACAGTCAAAAACAAAAATCAGCTTCACCCAGATTAATGCATGCATAAGTTTTACTTTCTTTTTTTCAGAAAAAAATGTTCAATTTTTTTTCTATTTAAAAAAGTCATAGTTTAGAAAATGTTCCTCCTAGAATATTAAAATGTATTACTGATTATGCTGTAGCTTATGTTAGGTAACAGACCACAGGTTTCATATACAAAGTAATACTTACTATCGCCCATTTCATCAATATACTATCTTGAATTTCTGGCATTGTCAACATCATTTCTACAGCTACTGAAATTTGGTATCATTTCTTATTAAAATGCTTAACACGCAGTAGAACGTGAAAGCACATATTTCATTATGTTTGAATATGATTATAGGAAATTTACAAGTTTATTCCATTAGGATGATGTTTCATAGTTTCAGAGATAGCATGATTCAGAATTTATATGGTTTGAATTGTACATGTCCAGGAAAACCTCGTGTGTTGAAGGTTTGGTTCTCAACTGACAATGCTATTGGGACATGGTAGAAATTGTAGGAGGTGGCGTCTCGTTGGAGAAGTTGGGCAGCTGACTTTGAAGACAAAGTCTGGTCCCCAGTCCCTGGTTCTTTGTTTGATTACTCACCACGATGAAGCGAACAAACTTGCTCTTACATGCTTTTCCACTCTGACATGCTGCCTGCACCAAAAATATTGGATCTAAATCATTATAGACTGAAACCTCTAAAAAGATGAGCCAACATAAAGCTTTCCTGCTTTAAATTGATTTCCTTTTTTGGTATTTTATCACAGTGACAAAAAGCTGAGTAATACGAGAATCATTAACTTTGTCTGTATCATCTGATTATTAGTTTTGTCAGTCATATACTTAATAATTATCCAGTCTGCTGATTCAGCTTGTTCCTGCAGATTGGCCAAGGGACAAACAAAAGAACTTGAATGCTGAGATGAAAGAATTACAGTAGCTGTGTTTTTTAAATAGCAGCCAATGGCGTCCTTGAATGGACACTCTGCACACTATTATGGTAAATGCAGCAATATCCAACGTGATTTAGAAGATTACTTCTTGAAAATTAGCTTCATACATTTTTGTCAAACTAAAACAACTCATCATTTTTAATGACATGCAACACCTACTCTATCTAGAAAACTAAGCTTTTTTCTTAATATTCTGGTTTTTTCCCCTTTGTATCCAGTCAATCTCCAAGTGCTATCAGATATACCTCTCTGGCATTTCATAATTCCTCTACTTCCGTAAAAATTATTTTCAAACTATGGCTATGTCATTACATCAATTTAGAATAGTCAGTAGCAAAAATAATAAGGACAGTACAGTATTGCATCTTAAATATCATGCCCATCATAACTTTCTCTTTGCTCAAATACTTACACATGCTTTCTGTAACATTTAATTCAAAGTCATTCATTCAATTCTGCATGCTCTGTTGTAAATGGACCACATTACAAGTGAAGTATAGAGTCCTGTTAGTACAAACTGTTCTGGTTCACGATAGAAACAAAGAAAACAAAATTCTATCAACTCTTGTTTGCTTTTGAAGGTATTTAATCAACCAATCTTTAATCTGAGTTATGTCCGGAAACAGTCCACATGTCCAGAAACTGATAAAAAGCATCAAATTTGGCTGTCGATTTTTATCTTTGAAGCTACTTTTTGAATGCTTCATTAATGCAGAGCTCCTCCTAGTTCAGTAGATCATGGTTGCAAAGTTATATTCTATGTACAACTAATTGCTGTCTCTACTGTTTAAGGTATGAAGTACACAACTGTCCTAGACTTAATACCTTAAACAGTCACCTCAATTGAGTTACTTAAATTCGTTTATTTTTCATTCATTCATACACAATAAGGAGCAGATGGTGAAGGGCAATGACTCTACTACTTCATTTCCAACATTTTTTTCATGGATCTAGGAATCTCTATACTGCTTGATGATAGTAAATTCTTGTTAAATATATCTATTCTTAAAGATCTATCTTTTTGGTATAGACATAATTAGCAGTTAATACAATTAGCATAACCTCTTCCCTAAAACTGCTTTGTCAATAGGATGTCTCAGTTCTATAATTTCTGGTCTCTAGACATGATTTTACATATACCAGTGTGTATTCTGAGAGAGTTTCCAAACACTTACAGGTATTTATTACTATCTTAAATATTTTTTTCAATTTTTACAGAACATCATTTATGGGGAGAGCAAGGGTGCAATGCTAATGTCTAAACAAATGGGATCTCTAGAATTATAATGTACTGTAGAGAACAAAGATGGCTAAGGTGAAGTCATGAGTACTTTGTAAAAAGCAGTATCTTGCATTATTTTACTAATATCACTGTTGCATTCTGTACACAGCTTGTTATCACATCACTTTTACATACCTACCTAGAAAATCAAATGTATAATATGTCATGTTTCCCATTTTCTTCCTATCATTTCATAAATATATATATAAACCGTGGAAATATTTATGAATACAACAAAAATGAGAAACAATTGGCAAATTGGATAATTTTGATCTCTGATTAGTTCCAATGAATAAAACAGAAGTTTCTCTGAAAAATTCATAGCCTAGTTTTAAAATATATTTGAAACAAACCAATAAGAAACACAGGACTATCTCTCAGATCTATACCAAGTCTCTGGGAATATAACAGTTTCTATCAGTGATGGTAAAGAGAAGATACAGAGTTGAGGAAGAGATATATAAAAGTAATGATGACTTATTTAATTCCTAAAATTGTTCTTTCATCGATATAATATATTATAGGTTGCCATTTTCTCTTTGTTCTTAAAGTAAATTTTCTTAATAGAGTGATTTCCTTTCATCACCTTTTTTTACTTGTCAGTAATTGGATTCTGATCTATCTTAATTGGATTCTTATCTATCTTAATTCAGTCTTTTATTACCTATACCACTTTTGCTATCATGTCAAACACAATAGCCATCTTCTCCTACTGAATATTCCTCTATAATCACTTACGTTTATCCTATTTTTATGTTACAAGACTGACTCTTAATTTATCCCTGTGTATGGAATTCTGATGACTATTAGATTTGGTCGTCTTGTTCTCTTCTTATTTGGTGATAAACTTCCTTCTACCTTCATCAAACTTTCCCCTGTTCTGTCCATGTGTTTTAACTTGTTATATTATTTCATTCCACATTTTGAAACATTGCCACTTTAGAAATCATTTTCTAATCGCCATCTGCAAGTTTGAATCTCTTTTTAGTTCAAGCTGTAATAATGGCCTACCAGGAAGGTCCAATTTCAGTGATTACTTCCAAAGACTCCCCAGTTTTAGGCTATTTAAAGCAGTCAAAATTTAGCTTCATTATTATTAATCTGAATATGATGTTTTACCTATCTGATATGTTTATACCATTGATGTTTCGTCTTCCAATACATTACTACAAAATAATAAGAAATAACATTTTTAGACTTTGTTGTCTAGTTTTTGGCACAAGAGAGTCCACAAACATTAGGATTCCCTAACAACAAAAGTGAAAAGAATGTAATTGGTTATTTACAAGAATTTCTTTCTGCCACACTTAAGCTCATTACTAAACAGTGGACCCCATATGAACTGGAAGCAGTCTTGTGAGACTGAGCCTTAACTTGTAAGATCTGGTGATAGCTCCAGGTAGATAGTATTATAATTCAATTGGATTATAAGACAACCAATTCGTTTCTCCAGAAGATTGTAGATTGTTTGATGTGGAAAAAAACCTATGTATTTGGTGCCAGAAATGTCATGAATATAAAGTTATACTTTTCTTCTAATTATCAATATACAATTTTACTATGCCATTAAACTTTTTGTGATACTAGCAAAAGAAAAGCAAATGTACCACCATAAAATATTTTCAACTTCCTCTCATGAAGTTTATTGTTTTTTACCTATTATCCAAGGTGTTTCCATCCCTTTGGATTTTCTTGTAGTTGAAAGGCTGAAGAGTAGACTGTACATAAGCTACATAGGTTTGTATTGAAAATTAAAATCAATGTTCTGATTATGAGACATAAAATGCTAATTTTTATCTTCTTCCAATTGCTTCAGTCTTCTCAAATTTAGGTGGATATTTAATTCATATTGGTACTTAAAGATACTAATGATATATTAATGCTTTCTGGCATTGCAATTGAATTGGTCTAGGATGTGACTAAAACAAGGATTTTCATATTTTCTGAGATTTTTATAATGCCTCCTGAAGGTGGGAGATGAGTTTAACCTCAAGTTCCAATCTTCCCTCCCCAATTATGCTGCAATATTTAGTATCAATAATTTAATATGCTATTTACTAAATAATTACTTGTCACATGAGAAACTATGTTGTTGTATGTTAGTATTTCATGGGAACATCTGAAACAAGAAAAACTAGAATCTACACAAAACAATTACTACATGAGGAAAGGATGCCTAAAGTGTGTGTTCACTTTAGGCAAACTTATTCAGGGCCACTAAGAAAAACTGCAAAATAAATTTGATGATAATTCAGACCTAATTTCAATACTATTCAAACCAAAGACCAATAAGATGAATATTAATATGATAGGAAATTTTTATTAATAGAATTCTTTGAGTTGAAGAGAGTGTATGTATTTTTGTTATGGTTCATGTCTAGATGTCCCCTCAAAGTGTCATATAGTCATGGTGGGACGGTCTTTTCATAGGTAGCTGAATCTAGAGTCCATGATCAATATGTGGCCCAATGCTAGAATTAATTGTATGAGTTTTACACCTGTCCTGCAGTAGGTAGCCTGCATACAATATGAGAGGAAAGACTTCTCTTTTATTGCTCCTTTTGTCTTCTGCTACCATGAACAGTTGTCCCTCTGCCATTTGCCACCCTGCTTTGGAGCCAGCTCATTATACACTGAAACCTCTATAAATTGTGAACAAAATAAACCTCTCCTGCTTCAACTTGCAAGTGATGGGTATTTTGTCATGGGAATGAGAAAAGTAACTAAAACAGAATTGGTACCAGGAGTGGGATCATTGCTGTGTCAATACTTGACCATGTGGTTTAGGAGTCTTTAGCAGTGGCTTATGGGAAGAATTTGGAATGATTCAGAGATACTGGCTAAAAAAGTATAGCTAGATTGCCTTAAGATGCTCTGTATAAGAGATTCGAATCAGAGTTCAGAAGATGAGAAAGCTGGTAAAAACAAGGCTCAGGTTTCAAATGGGAAGGACACCATTGGCCATTGAACTCCAGATGATGTATATTATGGCTTTGCAAAAAATTTGTCTGCATTTGACTCATATCCAAAGTCTTTGCCTGAGACTGAGATTAAGGGCAACAAACTAATTCATTTGGCAGAAAAAATTTCAAGGCAGTCAATTGTTGAGGCAATGACATTGCTACTGTTGGGGGCTTTTAGCCAGCTTCATGTTGAGAATCAAGAATAAAGAGCACAGCAGAATGATTTAAAGCATTGTGAGTTTAGCCAAAAAAAAAAAAACAAAGCAAAATAAAAGACTGAAAGAGATGGTCTGATGGCATCACAAGAAGCAACAAGAACCTACATTTTGCAGCCTCAAAATTTCAAAAATAAAAATTTTTCTTTAAGAAGAAAACTATAGCTCATTATGTTACAGAATGGTGGTGGTGACACCACATTCCAGAATGGGAGCAATTTAGAAAATTTATTCCTCAGAATTGCATTCATAATACTCAGTGATCCAAGCACTTGACCATTACAACCAAGAGAGAATGAATCCTAGTTACTACTCCAGCAGACAGCAGACCTTGACATCATGTGGTACCCATTTTAGGCACATGCAAAATATAAGAATTGTGAGGTTAGGAAGACTTTCACCCAGATTGCAGAACATCTGGGAGGTCAGGCAGTCTGCCCTTGAGAGGACAATATGTGAAGCTGTGAACATGAAACCAAAGGTACAGTAGAGACCCAGAAGTTTGGAGAAACCAGGAATGTGTATCATCTAAGAAAAACTGCAAGGAGGGCACAGAGTGGACCCAACAGAGAAGCCATGGGAGCTACAACCACAGAAACTGCTTTAGAGGCAGAGCTGCCAAAACCCTCTAGAATTCACATCTAATCACAGATTGCTTCATATGCTGCACACAAAACTATAGTACTTAATGTCTGCCCTGCTGGGTTTTGGACTTACTTTGGTCCCATTACATTGTATCCCCCTTTGTTTGTAAGGTCTGCCTTATGCCATTGAATATTGGAAATGTTTAACTTTCATTTAATTTGTGCAGGACCTCACAGGTGAGGGTTTGTCTTATAACATCAAAGGGGAGTTGGCCTTGGATTTTTCAGCAATGCTAAAACTATTACAGCTTTGTCAACTCTTAGAAATGAACTATGTCCCTTTTGTCTAAAGGAATGTGTGTGAGTCTTTGGAGGGCCAAGGATAGAATGTTATGGTTTGTGTATAGATGTCTTCCCCAAAGCCTCACACAGTCATGGGGGAGGGTCAAGCTTTTCATAGGTGACTGAATCTAGAGTTTGTGATTGATTCTTGGTCCAATGCTGTAATTAAGGGTGTGAATCCTACACCTGCCCTATGGAAGGTAGTCTGCATAAAATATAAGGGACAGCAAGATACTTGTCTTCTCCTCACTTGTTGTTTTTACTATTTTCTACCACTATGAATGGTTGCCCCTTTGCCATGTGCCACTCTGCTTTACAGTCAACTGATTATGTTCTGAAACCTCTACAAACTGTTAACTAAATAAACCTTTCCTCATTTAATGAGAAAAGTAACTAAGATATTTTTGAAATAAGAACTTTGCCTAATATTTGGTTGCTAAGTTCATATTCAATTGCTGAAGGTGCACGTCTCAAGTCCTTGTTATGGCAAAGGCCTGGTTTGAATATGTCTCCCAAATTTTATCTATTGGAAAATTGATCTTCAAATTATGATGTTGACAATACTTTAATATGGGACCTTGGGGAGATAATTAGGATTAAATGTGTTTTTATGCTAGGATCTCCGTGATTGCATTACTGGCTAAATAACAAATGGGAGAGGAGCTCAAGCTAGCAGGCTTGCTCACATCATCTGATATATGTAACATTTTATGACACAGAGTAAAGGCCCACATTATATTCTGTGCAGATCCTTACATCATACTCTTGGACTTCTCAGCTTCCATAACCATGATCCAGATAAATCTCTCTTCTATATAAATTACTAGGTCTCAGGTATTTATGTAGTAAAACAGAAGACAAAATGAGATGAATAATCCTACCAAAGTCAAAAAATGTTTTGTGAAATAAAAGACACAAAAATATACATCATAGAATGTTATGTTGTCTCTGACATTGGATGATCCATTCCATCATTCAGAGTTTTATTTTAATCAATGAATCAATTACTTATGTAGTTTGTTAATACTTATGGAAGTCTGTATAAATTTCCAAATCTATACTAGGATTTGGAATTAAAAATAAAGAAAATATACATACTCAAATACAATCTGCAGAAGAAGGAAAATGAATAAAGAAAAAAATCAGGGTAAAATAAAGTCTTGGGCTGAATGTTAAATATTAAATATATGGACAGAATAAAGAGAGGATCCATAGAGAAATCAGGAAAGACATTTTCCTTTGAAAAAAAAGACTAAAATTATTGTCTTCATATTCTATTACTTTTTGTGATATTCAAAGTATTTAACTTAAATATAAAATGTGTCCTCTGAAATTAAAATTTTTCATAAAAAATACAACAAGTGATATTTTCATTGAACTAGAAATGTTAGCACAAACCAATGACAATGAATATTAGTTACATGATTGATAATATTTACAGTACAATGAAGACATAGTAAAACAACTGTATATGTGCAAAAATTTTGTTTTTCATAAATATCAAAATTTTTGGTTTTAGAATGATCTGGAAAAGAGTATTTATATATTTAAACACTGGTAATAATTAAGACAGTTGTTTAAAGTATTTTCAAGTTGGAGACAACTTTGGTTAAATAACATCTACTCACAAATATAAGTGTACATAAAAACAGTATTGATAATGTTACGGACATATGAATAATAGATAATAGTAAAATGATAGATTTGTGATGATTTAGAAAACTTGTGAAAGTATAGTAGGTGAAGTAAATTCAATTAAAATAATGAACAAATGAAGCAATATTCTTTTTATCTCCAAGAGGCTACATAGACTTCACAATTCTTGATGAAAAAATGTCTGTGCGCGTGTTTTCTGTTTATTAAAGTTAGTATAGTTTTATGTTTTAGATCTAAAATTTCCCCAAATTGTAATGTTTATAAATGGAGTCTGATTGGAAGGGTTGAGTCACCAGGGGCTTAACTTAGAAAGATACATTCTCGCCCTTTGCTCTTCTCAATTTTCTAGCTTCCACTTTGTTAACAGTCTTCCTCTGCAATGCAGCTCTGCCGTGGTATTTTGCTTTGGAACCAGATAACTATGGAATGAATCTGGGGAAACTGACTCAAAATAAACATCTCTTTCTTTAAATTGTGAGTATCAGTTTCTTTATCCCAGTGACAAGAAAACTGACTAATATGTACAGTAAAGGTAATTCTGGAGCAGAAGTTTGCAAAATTTTGGCCACAGGAAATCTTTTTTTCTAAAAAATTTTAAAGTTCTTTAAATGTTTTGTTGATATCTATCAATATTTACTGGAAAGTAAAACTCAAAATTAAAATGCATAAGTGTTTTAAACATAAAAATAATGAAGTAATTATAGTTCAGTATAACATATTTTTATAAAAAAAGCTATTTTCCATCTAAAGGGTATCACTGAGAAGAACAATATCGTACAATATTATAAATCTCTTCAAATTTTGAATTATCAGAAAACAACCAAATTTTGATTTGCTTCTATATATGGTATATTGCAATAATTTAGTTGATGTCTTTAAATAAAATCTGGTACTCACTGATATATACTAAAGAGAGAATACCTTAGGAAACTTTGTTATGCACTAGTTTTGGATATATTTCCTTGGTAATACTTCAAAACTCAACATGTGGTAGTTGTTCATTGATGAATTACAAGGGAAAGTCTGAAAATATTTTAAGGAAATGTCTATATTTGGTTGCAATTTAGATATACTGCCTTTTTTACTTCAAATAAATATTTTACCATGCATAATTTTATTGATCATTTGGAAAATATTGCTTTTTGAAGTCATGAAAATCTTCCAAATGTTGACACATTTTATTATACAATATAAAAGATCATATTTGATAAGAGAATCATTGAACTAGGTAGGAAATATTGAGGCTGTTATGGTTTGTATACAGGTGGTCCCCCACAAGCCTCATGGACTTATGGAAGTGGCTGACTCTACAGTTTGTATTTGACTCGTTGTGTAGTGCTAGGATTGGCGGTGTGAGTTCCGCACCCACCCAGGGGTGGAGCCAACATACAATGTAAGGTCGGAATTTGGGCATTTTTCGCTCTTTTGTGCGGTTCGCCCTTGCCGCTTGCAGCCACCACGAATGGCTGCCCCTCAGTCTCACCACACTGCCTTGGAACCAGCTGAGTATGGACTGAACGCCCCAAAACTAAAAGAAATAAACCTCTCCTTTCTTCACTTTGGGTGTCAGGTATTTTGTCTCAACAATGAAAGAAAAGTAACCAAGACAGGCTGTCAGCCTCGTGATGATGCAAGCAAGTTTCTGAAATTCCAATTTAACATTTGAAGGCTTGAGTTTTATCATAGTCAATAAATCCTGTGAGTTATTTTCCTTGAAGTTGCAGGTTTATTTTAATCTTTTGGGGGAAATATCTGCTGAATTTCCAATACTGGTTACCTAGTTTATTTTTCTTTTAAGTAAAAAGGGTATCTATTAAAAGAGGTTATAACTCAAATAATCACATAAGTACATTTTTCTATTCAAAACTACTGTCTTGACTTGTGATACACCATCAGTAGTATTATCTTTTTTTATAGCACTAGTGTAAATGATAATGAAATAAATAAAGCAAATATGCTATTATTTAATATAACTATTATTAAAATAACTTTAAACTAAAAGATTTTCTGAATATGTACCAGAGGCTTTCCGGTGTCCATGAACCACACTTTGCTTTAGATAGAAATATTACAATAAAACACAAATGCAAAATAAAAACAAATTAAGTGCATATGTGTGTGTGTGTGCATGTGTGCACATGTGTGTTTGTATGTACATTTATGAACTGAACTGTATTTTTCCTGGAACTATATTTAATCCCTAGCTTCTATGTGATGGTATTTGATGATGGGACCTTTGGAAAATAGTTATGTTTTTATGCATTTGAAGACATCATAATGAACTTAGAAAAAGCACATAACAGATCTCTTTCTTTCCCCAGTGTTAGAGTACAGAGAGTGCAACCATCTACAAGCCCAAAAGAGAGGTCTCACTAGAATCCTGATCTCAGAAATTCCAACTTCCAGAAATAAATATCAGCTGTTTTGGTCATATGGTTTACAGTACTTTGTTATAGCAGCCTGAGCTGACTACTATAACTTACATATATATGTATATTATAATAATTTATATTCTTCATACTTATTTTCAACATGAATCTTACTGAAATCAAGAGATTTCCAAAATTATTTTGAAATATTTCATAAAATATTAATATGGAAAGTCTTAATTTGCTTCTGTTCAAATCCTTCCTATAGGCAAACAGAGGGAGATTGGTTAGTTTTATCAAGATATGCAAAAAACCCACAGTAATTTAGAAAGTATCTCATAGTATTTAGTATATACTTTAGTTAAGACAAAATTAATGACACA
Source organism: Cuniculus paca (assembly GCA_004365215.1). NCBI lineage: Eukaryota > Metazoa > Chordata > Mammalia > Rodentia > Cuniculidae > Cuniculus > Cuniculus paca. The sequence continues at coordinate 12,325 of RJWT010010164.1, read as the reverse complement.
TGACCATTTGCTGTGCTGTCCAGACTATGAAGAAAATAGAAGAGATTAATCATAAATATAGAAAAAAATAGTGTTTTTATCAGTCAGAGGTACATGAAGTTGAAGAGTTATGTGTTGACAAATTTTCTTTTTGAAAATAGTTTTAATCACAATGTGTTGGGCATCATTAAAGATAAGATGACTACAACTGTAAATAAGACTCATCTGCTATTTGGAGTCCTAGAGTTAGTTTACAATATAGTGAGTGCTATAGATAAGTAAAAGCATTATAAAATGAGAGAGAGAGAGAGAAACAGAGAGAGAGAGAGAGAGAGAGACAGAGACAGAGACAGAGAGACAGAGAGAGAGAGACAGAGAGAGGGAGGGATAAAGGGACAGAGAGGGAGAGTGAGAGAGAAAGAAGGAGAGAGAGAACATAAAAACCAAGGAGCAGGTGTTGAAGAGTGGGGGATGGTGGATTTTAGCTAATTAAATGCTAAGCTAAGATAATGATTTAGTCAAAAGGACATAAATTATCTAGGAAAGAATAGGGCTTCATATTAAAAAAACAAATAAGAAAAATATCATCAGACTCTTAAGAAATTACTAGTATTAATTACAAAGTAACAAGACTATATATAATAGAAACATCAAAATAACAAAGACACACATTGGATTCCTTTCTTGAATATCAACCCTGGAAGAAATACAAACCTAGCTTCTTTACCAGTATACTTCTTGGTATTCTATACTCTTGATTAATTACCCTTTCTTGCAAATCCTGCTTTCAGTATACCTGCTGGATTGCATTCTTCAGGGTACACACTACAAAGTGACTTTCTATTTTAATATTTCTAATATAAATCTAAATCCTTTATCTACTGTGCACCCATGGTTGCTTGTATGTGAATTTTGACAGTTCACAAAGTATATTTATCTGTTTGTGCATCTTCTTATAAAGTTAGCTTCAATATAACATCATTTTTATTAACATTTATACTGTTAGGGCTGATGTCTTGGCCTTTGAAACTTGTTTGGAATGTTCTTTAATGAGTCTTACACTAAGTAAAATAAATACTTTGTAAGAATAGTTAGCTGCACTCCTGAATATATTTTCTGTGGATACACTATAGATTTATAGGGACAGATTTTAAATGGCTGTTGCAAATCACCAAAATTTTTCAGTAAATGTAAACATTCATGTATTTCGGAGTTGAAAACATTTCCAAAAATTCAGAATTTTATGTGTATAGCAGATGTTCAATTTGGTTTAAAAGGTCAGTGTATCTGTGGATAATTGATAGTGAATAGTAATGTAACATGACTGAATTGCAAGACTATAACATAAATAAAACATCCTGTGAAACTTTTCAAAGCAATTGTTAATTGTTCCACCTGAAATACGACAAACAGTTGTAAGACTTCTAACAGTAACATTTGTCTGCCAATTCACTTAGCATCAACTTTTTTCAATTTCAGATCATATTTCTTCAAACTAAACAATTTTAGATCATATTTATGCAATTTCTAAACTAACTTAATTACTTCACAGTTTTCTAGTAGACAAATGATATAATGTAAATCACAGGAAACAAGTTAAAGAGAAATGCAAAAAACCAACTACCTATGCACAAATTTTCTACCTTTGATTATAAGAAATAACAATGAAAGATTCATTTATGATTATAATTTCTTTTTAGTAGTGTTATGTAGCATACAAAAATAACATACATATGATGAACTTTTAAAACATAGCAAAATGGATTATCTTACAATGAATCACATAGCAAAGATAACCTATAGGAAGGTACAAGTCATTGGTCTAAAATTTATGATTCAGTTACTACCCTTTTTGTTTACTCTAGTGAATTTGAAACTTATAACAGTCATTTAAGGTAGGCAAAATATTGTGATAATGTATTTTACAGTTGGATAATTAAATCTTTGGAATGATATCTATCAAATGTTACCCAGCAATTGGTGGAAAACTCAACTTAAAAAAATCCATAGATTTTCATTCTAAATTTAATTTTCTAATCTCCAGACAATAAAAATAAAACTAAGGATATGATAAATACCAATATATTTTTCTGAAGAGTTTTAAATAACACAAGTTGTTAGATTGAATAGCCCAAGAACTGCAATTAAATATTTTGTACACAAAAAGAATGAGGTGGGGGTCAGCTAGCTTATTTGGGTCATAAGAATTACTTGTGCAAGAAAATGAAGCAGAGATATAGATGTAGATTGTGCAGGATCTAGATAACGATTGAGAGGAATGGGTTAATGTTTTAATATTTGCAACTTTGGAAGCAGAGAAAAAAAATGTGGGGAAGCAAAATTGCTGGCTTGCCAGCATGCATGAAGTCAGTTAAACATATTAAGGAACTAATCTTTTGTTTCTTGTCATTTTAGAATGCTTTCTGTGAAATACCTTGCAATGATAAAATAAGCATGGTGTTTGTGTGGATACACATACAGAGTACTATATTGAACTTAATGAGAAAAGATACAACGTATGTGTGTGGCCTTCTCAAGCATCTACCCATCCCTATAACTTCTTGACTTTCAATACTGCATTTGATTTCTTAATGTGAAAATATATCACGGTAGCTACTGACATAATAAAGGTAAGAAGACAAACAAATTTAGAGAAAATTAATCTCAAAACAAAACATTTTCAGCATTGCCTTTAATGTAAAATTCTAATTGAATGTGTCTGTTACATCTCTAAAAACTAAAGTTACATTATACTCTTTGTATCTATGCATGATACAGATAGTGACTAAAGGAAAATCATGTTAAATATTGTACATTTATTTATTTGCAAAGTAGATGAATGAACCATGGTCTCATGCCATAGTGTATGTTGGGCAAGCATTCTACCCATAAGCTACATTCCCAATCCTTGCAATATAGTACTTTTTAAAAAAACTATCTGCCTGATAGTTAAGGTGAAGGATTTAATCAAAGTCAATGGCATTGGTAAGGTCAGCTGTTTCAATTAATTATCCTTACTATGCAGAGAGTTATTTTTATAATTGGATACCACTACTGTTGAGTCATAATAAGGCAATATCTTTATTCAACCAAAATGCAATTTTGTTCAGTTATAATTACCCACAGAAAAGAGTTTTTCAAGCAGAATATATTGTCATCACATACTCTACATAGTAAAATAATATTGTAAAACAAAATTAAGTTTCTTCATTTACCAGCTAGATGCTGAGTGGCAGTTTTTTCATTCTCCTATGCTCCCCCTACTGAATTTTGACCTCTAGGTCTTGGAAGCATGCAAGATATATTGAGATCTTTGATGTCATTAACATATTTTGCAATTCATTTTTCTGTTCCTGGCTAGTTAAAATAGATTAGTACTCATAGATATTAAGTTACAAAACCCAGGTCAGTGCACTAAGATATTGTAAATCATAGCAAGCATTTAATTCTTAGTTCATTTAAAGATTGGAACAAAATGACCTTGAGAGATTAGTCTATTTCTTTGTACCTCAGCCAAAATTATCCCTTAGATACATGTGTGACAATATTTGCTGCTCCTATGAAACTCACTAAAGAACTTAGGATTTTAACTTCACATCTTATTCTCATGTGTAAAGCATCTCAAATTTTCTTAAGTCAGATCTAAATTTCTAATTTAATTTTATTTCTTCTTTGTTGTTAGAAGAAACAATTGAATGGTTTTCTTGCAATAATTTTCTATTTCAAACTTTCCATTCTGTTGCATTTCCTCTACCATTCCTTTACTATTCTTAGCTCTACTGCAAAGGAATGACTTGCACAGATACAGTAATAAATTTCAAAAGCTTCTTAGTGCCAAAGATGAAAAAATGCACAGGTGAATATTTGTTTAATTTTCAGTTGCAACTCATTTTTAAATGTTAAAAAATGTTCATAGTATCTCTATGAACTCCAGAGAAGGTGGGTTGAGTAGGATAATCACAACTAAAAATATATTTTATAATACATATGTGTCTTGGTTAATTTTCTCTCATTGTTGAGACAAAATACATGATGCCCAACATGAAGGAAGGAAATGTTTATTTCTTACAGTTTTTGGAGGTTTCATTCCATACTCAGCTGGCTTCAAGGCAGGGTGGCAAGGCTAAGGAGCAGCCATTCATGGTGGCCACAAGTGACAAGAGTGAAAAGGGCAAAAAGAGGGGAAAGCATGCCATCTTCCCTCCCTTATATTGTATGCCAGCTCTGCCCCTGAGTGGGTGCAGCACTCACGATGACAATCTAAGTGCTAGATGATGAACCAATCACAAACACTAGACTCAGCCATCTCCATGATTGCATGAGGCTTGGTGGGGTGGGGGCATCCAGACAAAAACCACAGCATTCCACCTCTGGCCCCCCAAAGACTCATGTACATCCTTTATGCAAGAGACATTTAGTCTATCTCCAAGATTTGCCAATCCTAGAAGTTTTAGCACTGCTGAAAAGTCCAGATCCCAAGTCTTCTCCAAAGTCTAAGGCAAACTCTAAGCTGCAAGCCCCTGTACAAATGAAAACGAAGTTAAACACTTTCAACATACAATGACACAAGATAAACATTACCATTCCAAAGGGTACAAACAGGGGGATACATAAGAATGGGACCAAAGGAAGTCCAAAATCTAGCTGGGCAAACATTAAGTTCTGGAGTTCTACATTCAGCATCTGGAGCAATCTTGCTGCAAGCTCAAAAAGGCTTGAGTGACTTTACCCTCACAATACTTCCAGGAGTTTTAGCTCCCACAGTTTCTCTCTTAGGTCTACTCTGCTCAATCCTTGCAGCTTTCCTTAGATGATCCATGCTCCTGGCTTTTCCAAACTTTTGGGTTTTCCACTGCACCTTTGACTTCGCACTCACAGCTACACACACTGCCTTCTCAGGGGCATGCTGCCTGGCCTCCTAGGCCTTCTGAAATCAGAGTGGAAGCCTTTTTAACCTCAGAAATCATGTATTCTCCATGCTTCTAAAACCAGCACCTCATGGATGCTGCCAAAGTCTGCTGCCAACTGGAGCAGTAACCAGGGATTCCTCTCTTTTGGCCATAGGGGTTTAATACCTTGATTGCTGAGCACTCTGAACCTGATTGTAAGGAACAGATTCTCTATGTTGCCACTATTCTGGAACCTGGTATGGCTGCTGCCATTTTGGAACCTCTTATGGTCTCCATTGCCATTCTGGAACCTGGTGTGGCTGCCACCATTTTGGAACCTTGTGTGGTTTCAACCACCATTCTGGAACATGCTACTCTGCAATTTTCTTCTCCCAGAAAAGTCTTTCACTTTTCTAGTTTTGAGGCTGCAAAGCACCCAACTGCTTCCTGGGATGTCCCTAGGCCATCATATTTGTCTATCTGTTCCTTCTCAGCAATCAAGGTCTCAGCTCTATTTTTACAGTCCACAGCTTTCTGGCAAAACTCACAAAGTTTTAAATCATCATGCAAGGCTCTTTGCTCTTGATTTGCAACATAAATCTGGTTAAAAGCAACCAATAATAGCCATGCCACAGCCTCAACATTGGACTGCCTAGAAATTTCTTCTGCCAGATTAATCAGTCCACTGCCCTTAATCCCAGTCTCAGGCAAACTCTCTGAACATAAGAAAAATGCTGACAAACCTTCTGTCAAGCCATAACACACATGGTGTGGAGTCCAACAATGAAAGTAGTCCTTCTTCCAGCAAAAACTTCCCAAGCCTGGCCTTTATCAGCAGGATTTATATCAACTTTCTGGTCTCCCGTGCTCTGACAAGAATCTCCCCTACAGAGCAGCCTAAGCTGCTCCAGCTCTATGCATACAGGCCACACCTCCAAATCTTTCCAAATTATTCCCACAAGCCATTCCCAAAGGCGTTTGAACCACATGGTCAGGTACAGTAACAGCAAAGACCCCACTCCACTGGTACCAAATTCTGTCTTGGTTACTTTTCTCTCATTGCTGGGACAAAACACCTGAAATGCAAAGTGAAGGAAGGAAAGGTTTGTTTCTTACAGTTTTTTGAGGTTTCAGTCCATGCTCAGCTGGCTCCAAGGCAGGGTGGCAAGGGTAAGGGGCAGCCATTCATGGTGGCTGCAAGTGACAAGAGTGAAAAGGGCAAAAAGAGGGGAGAGAACACACCTTCCTCCCTCCTTTATATTGTATGCTGGCTCCATCCCTGAGTGGGTGCACCACTCACACTGCCAATTTGAGTGGTAGACAATGAACCTATCACAAATGCATCCATGACTGCATGAGGTTTGGGGGGCCACCTAGACGCCAACCATAACAACATGTATTCAGTTATTTTACTGTATAGGTTTTACATTCTCTCCCAACATATCTGCCTACTAAAATTTTTGTGTTGAAGTGAAATTTTAAAGCAAATATTAAAGAAATATTTTTGTGGCAACTAGCCTTAGTCTATCTTTGAGAAGTTCAGAATCAGAGAAATAAGACGTTTCAGGAGTACGTGATATTTAAATGCATGTATGAAAGAATATTTTTTCAAGCTTTTTCTCTGTACTTTAATGTAGTGTTAATTTACATTTTACTTGTTTATTCATTATTACTATTTTTTGAACAATTGCACTGAATTCAGTTCAACCTTTCACCAAAATTGTCAGTGAGACTGTCATATTACCGTTAATTGTAATATATGTAGTATGGGCTAAATATTTGTGTATTGCACTTTTGAGCAAAAACACAGTGGTCACCCACAGTTTTACTTTATCAACAGTTCTACTTCCCACAATTTCTATTACTTATGGTCCACTAAAGCCAAAAATACTAAACAGAAAATCCTCATGGTGAAAAATTTATAAAATTCTGATAACTTTTATTAAAACCTATGATTATAATTATTTATCTTATCATTAGTCAATATTATTACCCTCTGTGTATAATTTATAAGCTAAATTATACAGAAGTTATTCATGAATAATAAAAAATATCATGTATATACAATTGGCTACTGTCTGTGATTTCAGAAATCTGTGGAATGTACTGTAACATATTCTACATGGATAAGGATGAGCTATTATAATATCACTTCAAAGTTCAGCATTGGCTATGATAGAATAGTGTAGACAACCACCTACAATTTTTTAGAACCCTGATTGTAAACATGGCATTTTAAACATAGGGAAATGTCATTTATAGACCAACTCTGACCCAGAGAGTTTTATGAAGTGTGGTGATACATTTCAAGTATAATAACCATGTTATTTCATCAATTCTGTTCCCATTCTGATATGACCACACAATTAAAAAAGAAGAAGAAAAAAAAAAGGAACACTTAAATTTTAAGCAGAGGAAAACTAACCAAGAAGATCACACTATTATGCTCAACTTTACCTTTAGTTGAACCTTATTTTAGATTCTATTTTAATTTTTGCCCCTTGTGAATTTAAGAACCCACCAGTAGAAAAAGAATGTGCTGAGCATTATTACACATCTTGTTGTGCTACTCTTAGCATGGAAAACCCCTTTTAGTGTCGATAATATTAATATATTTACTGAGTAATTCAAGGACCCAAATATGCTACTTTAACAGAGATGTTTACTTCACTGACTGAAAAGGAATATAATTATGGTGGATATTTCAAAGTAATTCTGCCATATGGGTCAGTACAAAGGGAAACTAGAAAGTTCACCTAAGTTTCCAGAGATTTGTATCAACAGAAAAATGTAAATCAAGCTTGGTGACTTCTCACTGGTTGGTTTTTTGTTTGTTTGTTTTGTTTTATTTTATTTTGTTTTGTTTTGTTTTTTATTTAACAAAACAAAACAGAGTAAAGCACAACAAAGCAGGTCAAAACAGAACAATGCAAGCAATACAGGACTTCAAAAAAAGAAAAAGGAAATTGACAATGGCTACCATAGTGTCTGTCTCTTGTTTTCTTCGAAATGGTTGTTCATACCTTCACACACAATAAATTCAAACAAAACAAAATAATATAAAACTAGTCAAAACAAAAAAGTGAAAGCATTACAGGCCTTCAAACCAGACTATAAGAAATCAACAATGGCTACCTTAATGTTCTTTGTTTTCTTCAAAAAAGCTGTTTGTATCTTCTCACATATTGCAGTCAAATAGTAGAGAACAGACTTAAACCAATCAAGTCAAAGAATAAAAACATTATTGGACTTCAGAACATGAAGATAATGAATCAGCTATGACTACCATAACGTCTCATTTTCTTCAAAGTAGCTGTTCATATCTTGATGCTTAATAAAATCTGTTTTTGTAAACTCTTTAGGAGTAGCTCTGGGCATGTATAAGCGTATACATGTATATCCATCCTTTCTGTGCTAGTGGGAATAGCAGAACAAAGCTCAAGAAAAACAAGAAACAATAAAGACAGATAAATAATAATAATAACAGGTTGTTTTAATAAATTATTTTTTTCCTTTAATTGTAGTTTATTACTACAGGGGTGTAGTAGATGTTTATATTCCTTGTGGGAAGTTGACACATATATGACACATCTTAATTCCTGCTTTACTAAGTCTTAAATAAGTATTGGTAGTTCACTTGCTGAAGAAAATAAAAATAAAAATATTAAAGGACTAAGCATACATGGGCAAATTATTCAACTACTTGATTTACTGGAGCATTTATTAGATGTTTATCTAAAATAGATTTTATTTATATGTTTTATTTTCCTTATATTTTTCTTAGAAAGTTAATTACTCACTTATAAAAAAACTGTGAACCAAATATTCCATACATGTTTAACTCAATTATAAATATGTATTTCAAAGGAGAAATGTTTATTATAATGACTTCTATAAGTAGTGGATTACAAAGTAAAGTTTTCCAAAGACTTTCCACTTTAAAAAAGACTAATAAGATATGTAGTTATCCATTGTTTATTAATTACCAGAAAAACACAAGTTATGCGTCATATGATTTGCAAGTATAGACTTGACAGTTTAATTTGTAATTTAAAGAGTTAAGCATATGTTTTATTTTACATAGAACTTCATATAATCTTCATATTGAAGTATAATTTAAAAATGATTTTTGGATTCCTTTTTGCTCATAATAGATGCTCTCTTTGTCAAATTTCATTTTAAAAACTATTTTATAAAAGAAATGACAGGTTGAAAGCTTTTAAAAATTTAATTGATATAAAAACTATGGCATTTTTGCCAGGAGGGGTGGCACATGCCTGTAATCCTAGCATTCAAGAAGCTGAGGCAGAAGAATCGCCATTATTTCAAGACCTACCTGGGCTACATACTTAGTTCAAAATCAGCCTGAACTACAAAGTGAGAGCCCAACTTAAAGAAAAAATCCTGTGTCATTTGATTTCCTTTATGTAGATAATAACATATTTGGATGCATAAAATTTCTTAAAAGAGTAGTTGAAAGGTATCACAAACACCTTTTTATATTAAAATTTAGATGTTAAATAAAATCTAGATTGATTAGAGAACTGAATTTACAATAGATTGAGAAGCTTGTCATAGATGAATTTCACATGCAGTTTTCTACACTTGTAAACTGAGGAAAAAGAATTCAAATTACTTGAGGAAAGTTTGTTACTTTATGTCACAAGCTATGAGCAAGACAACTTAATGAAAAATGACTATGTTGCTATGCACGGCCTCAAGTTCTTTTAGTTTCAAAGCTGAAGAGATATTTAATTATAAGTTCTGATGAGAATAACTATGTGACACGGAAAATGTAACTTGTTAAAAATTCACACATATTCTGTGAAGAAAGAGAAATGACAAAGACAATCAAAGAAATATGTATTTCTTGATTCTTTAAAGGTGCGACGATTTGCTTTATAATTTGCAAAATTGGGGACCTGAAGAGTTAAGTCTCTAAACTATTTTCCTATTGCTAAGCTACTCAACAAATTCAGGAATTATTTTATTTATACTGCTTCTTTTTAAATAGACATATTTACTTCTAATAATTAATTCTTTGATAGCATTAAGATGTGGAAAGTCTTTCTTGCTTACTACTTTAGGACTTAGTGGTAGCCACTGGAGCCCTGTTCAAAAAAAAGCCTCCCTTTTACATGAAAATGATTTGGGTACTGCAGTGAATACAGTGATTTTAGAGAGTACTAACCCCCAAGAAAATTGGGTCCTGTCAAATCATGAAACAAAACAAAACAAAACAAAACAAAATGAAATGAAACAGCAAAGATGAACAACTATGGAACAAAACTCGACACAAACCCTAAAATGTCCAGACACAATGTCTGTATAACTAACCATGTTACCCCACACCCTCCTTAGAAGAACCATGTGTTTTAAGACAAAAGATGTTTAATTAGGAAGGATGCTGCATGCTAACCTGGTACAGCCAACAAATAAGGTGCTGTTTAACTGCAGCCACTTGAATATTGCTATAGCTTGTATCTTGATGATCTGCCAAGGGGTCATAGGAGGGACTTTTCAGAGGTGACTGCCCTACTTTGGATGTGAGTGCTACCCCTCCTTAGGGTGAGTGGCCTGGATAATATATAAGGGACTGAAAGAGGGTCCCTGCTTGTCGCTGGTCACTTGTTGCTTACTGCTTCAATGCCTTGCTGCCTTCTGCCTGCCAAGAACTCTTTCTCCTCTGTGATGCCCCTGTGCCATGTTTCCCTGCCTTGGAGCCAGCCAAATTCTGTCTTAGTTACTTCTCTCATTGCTGACACAGATTATCTAATTACCATATTTTCATTAATCCATGTTGCCCCAGAGCAATGTTTAAGGGTGGCTTGATGTGTCAAATATTACCCAAGTAACTTTCAGTTAAATTTGATTTCTCTTTAATCCTCTACTAAAAGAAATTCTGACCACATTCCTCTTCAAGATGATAAATTTCAGGAATTTTATTGTTCTCTCTGCCATACTTACTCCATGTTTCTATGACCTGATCATTCCTTTATTATTTTGTGCAAGATGTCTTCCTAATCTTGACATTCATTTGCTTGTCTGCATCATGAGTTCTAGTTACTAACATAACTTGATTGTAATATGAAATTTTCCAACTTTAATCTGATTATAATTTTTTTAAAAATTAAAATTTTAAAGACATCAAAGTAGTAGGAAGCACTGCATTCTTTAGAAAAAAACCTTTTTGCAATATTGTTAGGTTTTGGAATAAAAATAATTTTAATTAGGAAAAGGGTTTTTATTTAATTGAGAATTTTATACACTCCCAGATGATGTCAGTGGTTTCTATTAACCCCCAGTATTGGAGAAAACCACAGAAATTCTATGTTAGAGTCAAGCTAGTATGACTGGTTTCAATATTCATGTGCTACTACCTATATCACCAGCCAGTGAATTTTCCACTGTATAGGGAGAGCTTTCTAGAATCTGGAAACTATGTTATTTTGGTAAGTAAGCTTAAGTGTTTTCACCATGTGACACTTTATATTCTGTATTAATAGCAACATTTTTTTCACATTATTAGAAGACTCTTTAAACACTGAAAACATGTTTAATGACCAAAAAGGAAGCTGTAGACTTCGTAAGCCATGGAATAATAGCCAGATGGTAAATGACACTGAGTGTTTTACCAGTGACTAGAGGACAATAAAATGTAGTTAGAGTGTTCTGGTGCCAGGTATGGAAAGGCAGACTGCTCATGAAGAAGTAGCAGAGAACTTTGCTCTAGAATAGCTCATCAAAAAAAGTACTTATGCTGATCTCAGGAGCATCAGACACTGCTTTAAACATTAGACCTATCCTGCACACAAATGAAGATTAATGGATCAAAATGAATTTCTTTTTAAATTGAGAACTTTTTAAATCATTTATTAAAAATTTATTATATTGTAGGCTATTTGTTAGGTTTCTCATGATAGAAATTTTCCCTCAAGGGTATTTAGTTTATATTTTTTAAATCAAGTATTTTAATTTCCAGACTAAAAATTAATGGAGAGGGCTGAGGATTTAGCTCAGCACCACAGTGCCTGCCTGGCAAGCATGAGGTCCTGAGTTCGTTTCCTCAGTACCTAAAAAAAATAATAATAATCAATAGTGAAATATGTGAAATTTATTTCCTTGTTACTATGGGAAAATTTTCTTGTTATTTATCAGTTGTGTAAAATCTTTAAACCATGAAAATTTATCAAAATGTCTTAATCTCTTTAAACTGGTTTCCTTATGTGTAAACATAAAGGATAGAATGGTTCCTACAACACAATTTATCCCTGAGAAATGTTACTGCTGGCTCTTTACTGACTTTCTAGAAATTTAAGTATACTCTTATGATTTGTGTCTTAAATGTACCCAAGGTTCATCTGCTAAAATCTATATTGGCAGTCTGTGATGTTTTGAGAAGACTGTGGAACCTGTAGATGGTAGACCTTAGTGGAAATAAGTTAGGTAGCTTGGGG
>RJWT010010163.1:0-24458 GCA_004365215.1 Cuniculus paca | reverse complement strand
TAGTCTCAATTGCATTAATTTCTGCTCTGATCTTTACAATTTCCTCCCTTCTTTTGGCTTTGGGTTGGGCTTGTTCTTCTTTTTCTAGATGTTTCAGGTGTAACATCAGATTGTTTATTTGCATTCATTCCATTTTCCGGATGTGGGAATTCACCGCAATAAATTTCCCTCTGAGGACTGCTTTCATTGCATCCCACAGATTCTGGTAAATTGTATCTGTATTTTCGTTTGCTTGTAGATATAGTTTAATTTCTTCTTTAATTTCCTCTGTGACCCACTGATTGTTCAGGAGTGTGCTATTTAATTTCCATGTGTTTATGGAGGTTTTGCAGTTTCTTTTGTTATTAATTTTCAGTTTAATGGCAGTGTGATCAGATAGCATGCATAGGATAATTTCAATTCCCTTGCATTTATTTAAGCATGTTCTATGGGCCAATATATGGTCTATTCTAGAGAATGTACCATGTGAAGCTGAGAAGAATGTATACTCTGATGTTGATGGGTGGAAAACTGTGTAGATGTCTACCAGGTCCATTTGTTCACAGGTTTGATTCAGTTCTGTTATTTCTTTGCTGATTTTCTGTGTAGTTGGTCTGTCTCTTTGAGTCAAGGGTGTGTTAATGTCTCCTGTTGTAATTGTGTTATTGCTTATTTGATTTTTCATTTCTATTAATATTTGTTTTATATAGTTGGGTGCTCCCATAGTTGGTGCATATATATTTAAGATTGTTATTTCTTCCTCTTGGAGTTTTCCCCTAACCAGTATGTAGTGACCTTTTTTATCTCTTTTGACCATTATTTGTTTGAAGTTCACATCATCTGCGAACAGAATAGCTACCCCTGCTTTTTTTTGGGTTCCTGTTGCATAGAGTATTGTTTTCCATCCTTTGACTTTCAGTGTATGAATTTCCTTTTGGGTTAGATGTGTTTCTTGTAGACAGCATATGGTTGGATGTTGTTTCTTGATCCATTCTGCCAGTCTGTTCCTTTTGATTGGTGAATTGACGCCATTTACATTAATGGTTATATCTGATATATACTGGCTTGTTTTAGGCATGTTATCTTTCTGCAGTGGTTTCTTTACCTTTTCCCTTTTCTTAAATGTTTGCCTGCTTGGTGTTCTTCTTCTGTTGATGTTTTTGATGTTGTAGCTATTTTCAGGTCTATCTAGAGTATCTTTCAGTATTCTTTGCAGGGTTGGTTTGGTGGTCATGAAGTTCTTCAGCTGCTCTTTGTCATGGAAGTATCTTATTTCTCCATCAATTTTGAAGGATAGTTTTGCAGGGTACATCAGTCAGGGTTGGAAGTTGTTTTCCTTTAGGACTTGAAATACTTCACTCCATGCTCTTCTTGACTTCATTGTTTGTGTTGAGAAGTCTGCTGTGTTTCTGATGGGCTTTCCTTTAGAGGTGATTTGTTTCTTTTCTCTCACAGCTTTTAATATTCTGTTCTTATGTTGAATTTCTGGAATGCTGATAATTATGTCTGGGTGTTGATTTATTTTGGTTATGGCTAGTTGGAGTTCTATATGCTTCACTTATCTGTATGTCAGTTTCCTTTCCCATGTTTGGGAAATTTTGAGTTATGACTTCTTTAAATAGTGATTTTATATCATTTGTGTTTCCTCCGTCTTTTTCCTTTACACCTATTAGTCTTATATTGTTTTTCTTTGTGTCATCTTGCAACTGCTGAATTGCTATTTCCTGATTCCTTGTTATTTTTAAAAGATGTTTCCTTTCTTCCTCACTAGCTGCAATCATGTCTTCAAGGTCTGAAATTTTATTTTCACATTCACTGAGGTGGCTTTGCCAGCTTTCAATGGCATTCTTGATTTCCTCGATATCTCTGAATCTGTTTCATGCATTCTAATTCTTTCTTGTATTCTTCATTCAAGGTTTCCATCTTTTTGCAGCATTCCTCTCTTTTTCCAACTATATGTTCTTTAGATGTGCTTAGCATTTCTTTTGTTACATTTATCATCTCTTGTTTTACCTGGGAAATCATTTCTAACCTCATTTCCTTTAAAGTTTCATAGAGTTGTTTCTTTACTTCAGTTGCTATCATTTCAGAAGTTTCAGCTGTGTGGCTCATATTTTCTTCTGTGTCCGTGTCTCTTTGGCTTGTTTGGGAAGGAATGGAGGTTCAAGATTGCATTTTGCTTTTTTATTTTGTCATTTTCTTCTATTCCACTGTGGGAGGTGGATCCACTGTGCACAGTCGAGGTGCCAAGGCTAGGTGAAACTCACAATGCACACCTTCAGCTCCAGCCAAGACTACCACTGTGGCTGTTCTGTTGCTGGGTGGTGTCTGTGCAGAGCCCAGGCAAGATGCCAGGGAACCTCTGAATTTCCTGGAACTCCTGTCTGTTGGCAAGGTTCCTATCTGTGCAGCCAGGTGGAATTCACTGTGCGTGCCCCCAATGCAAGCCAGGTCCAGAGAAGCTGCTGCCAGTCCACTCAGGGTGAATGGGTGGGGCCTAGGCAGGACCCCAGAGACACCTCAAATGGCCTGGGCCAATGGGGGACAGACACAAACCCTCACCAGGCTCCTTGAAAATTCCCATGCTGAACGGCTAGGTGGAATTTGCTGGCTGCGCCCCCAAACCAAGCCGGGCCCAGAGCAGCCACCGCTGGGCCCCTCCGGGTGAACAGGTGGGGTGCAGGCAGGACCCCAGGGACACTCCAAACGTTCGTGGCCCACGGGGGATGGGTGCCGATTTCTATGGGTCTGGTTGCCAGGTCCCAAGCTGCACAGCTAGGTGGAGTCTGCTGTGCTTGCCTCCAACTCAAGCCAAGCCCAGAGCAGCCACCACCACACTGCTCCCAGTGAATGAGCGGGGTGCAGGCCAGAACCCAGGGATGCTCTGAACGTCCATGGCCAATGGGGGATGGACACAAATTCCTACTGGTCTCTTGGCAAAGTCCCAAGCCACACAGCCAGGCAGAACTCTCTGGTCGCACACTCAAGTCCGCCTATCCATTTTTGGTATCCATTTTTTTCATGGGGTTTTTTATTTTTTGGAGGGGCCTAATGTTTTTAGCTCTTTATATATTGTAGATCTTAGACTTTTGTATCATGAATAGGTGGCAAAACCTTTTTCCCATTCTGAAGGTTGTCTCTTCATTATGTTGGTTGTTTCCATTACTATGTAGAAGCTCTTTAATTTCCTATGATCCCATTTTTTAATTTTTGTTTTTTGAGACAGGGCCTCACCATATAGTTCAGGATGGTCTGGAACTTACTAACCCAGACTGGCCTTAAACTTGCAGGGATTCTCCTGCCTCAGCCTCCTGATGCTGCAGTCCTGGGCATGTGCCACCACACTTGGCCCCATTTGTTGATTCTTAATGTTATTTCTTGTATGATTGAGTTTCTGTTCAGAAGAAAGTCCTTGTCTACACCTATGAGTTCAAGAGTTTTACCTATTTTAACTTCCAGCAGATTGTTTGTTTTAATATTTGGTCCTCCATCCATTTTGATTTTAGTTTATTGCATGGCAAGAGCTATGGGCCTAGATATAGTCTTCTGTGTTTGGAGAGACAGTTTTCCCAGGGCCATTTGTTAGAAGCCATCTTTCCTCCAGTGCATGTATGTTTTCTGTCTTTTTGTAAAGAATCAGACAGCCGAGTTGCCTAGGGGTGTTTTCATTCCTTGATCCTGCTCTGTGCAGATTTCCACAGTGGCTTCACTAGTTTATGTCCCCGTCCTGCTTTTGTGCCAGCGCCATGCTGTTGTCATCATGGTAGCTTCCTCATAGAATTTGAAGCCCAGGGCTGTAGTGTGCCCTGCTCCTGTGGCCCAGGATTGCTTTGCTGTCTGGGCCTCTCCTGCTTCCATGTGAATGGTAGGGCTGTTTTCTCTGGTTGTGTGAGGAATGCTGTCAGTAGTAGGACTGGGACTGCATTGACTGTGAGTTAGTTTTGGAAGTATGGCCACTTTGACTATATTGGTTCTTTGACTGCATATCCAGGAGCAGAGGACCTCTCCAATGTGCCTTATTCAATCTCCTTTTTCAAAGTACTGTAGTTTTCATTTTGCTTCCTTGGTTAGGCTGATTCCTAAGTATTTCATTTTTCTTGATGCCATTCTGAATGGTATTGTTTTCCTAATTTCTTTCTCACTGAGTTTATTATTAGTATGCAGGATTGCTATTGATTTTTGTGTGTTGATTTAGTATCCTAATATGCTGATGAATTTGGTTTTTAGTTCTAGGAATGGTGGAACTTTTAGGGTTTTCTACATAAAAGATCATGTTACTTGCATGTCAGGATAGTTTGAGTTCTACCTTTCATTTTGTTCTGTTGCCTGATTGCTCTGGCTAATGTGTGAAGTCCTATATTGAATAGGAGTTGTGATAGAGGATGTCCTTGTTTTGTTCCTCACTTATATGGAAAGTTTTCCCACTTAATATGATGTTGGCAGTAGGTTTGTCATAAATAGCTTTTATCAGATTTAAATAAGGTCCATGTCTATTTTCTTCAGGGCTTTTTTTTTTTTGTCATGAACGGATGTCGGATTTTATCAAAGGTTTTTTCTGAATCTATTGTGATGATCATATGATTCTTGTAATTGGACCTGTTGACATAGTGTATTATATTTATTGATTTGCATGTGTTGAAACCATCCTTGTATTCTTGAAAATAGAGTGAAACCTATTTGGTCATATGTACGATCTTTGTGATGATGTATTGCATTCTGTTTGTCAGTATCTTGTTGAAATTTTTTATATCTATGTTTATTAAAGAGATTGGCCTTCAGTTTTCTTTTCTGGTTGGGTTTTTATCTGGTCTTGGAATTGGGATAATGCTAGCTTCTAAGAGTGATTCGTGGAGTACTGCCGTTTCAATTTAATTAAAGCATTGAGGGATGTTGGCATAGATCTTCCCCAAAGTTCTAGTTTTTGGAGTAAAGTAACAGTCTGGATTTTTGTGGTGTTCATTGTGATTTCACTTTTTCCCTTCTATTGCATTGATTTGGGTGTTTTCTTTTTTTGATCAGATTGGCTGGAATTTGTCTAGTTTGCTTCTTCTTTTGAAGAAGAGTCTTTGCATTTTTTTTGGTCTCAGTTTCATTAACTTCATCTCCAATCTTTATAGCTTCCTTCCTTGTTATTAGCTTTGGATTTGAATTGTTCTTTGTTTTCCAGGAACTTGTGGTGCACCATTGGATTGTTTATTTGGGCTGGCTCTGGTTTTCTGATGTGGACCATCATTGTCTTAGGGCTGCTTTCCTTGTATCCTGTATGTTCTGGTATGTGGTGCTGGTGTTATCATTTGATTCTAAGAGCTGTCAGATTTCTTCTGTGACCCATTTATTATTCAAGAATGTATTAATTTCCGTGTGTTTGCATAATTTCTGTGGTTTCTTTTGCCATTGATTTCCAGTTTTGTTTTACTATGATCTGATAATATGTATGACATAATTTCAATTCTTTTGTATTTATATAAGCCTGCTTTGTTGTGGTCTACTTTGGAGACAATTCCATGTGCTGCTGAGAAGAATGTGTATTCTGTTGTTGGGTGGAACACTCTGTAGACACCTATTAAGTCCATTTGTTCAAAAGTGTGATTGAACTCTGATGTTTCTTTGTTGTTTGTTATTTTTTGTCTATTTGAACTGTCAATCTATGACAGTGGGGTATTGAGATCCCCCACTATAATCATGCTGATGTTTATTTGATCTTCTGTGCCCAGTAGTGTTTGTTTTAGGAAGTTGGCTGCACCACTGTTTAGTGCATATATGTGTAGAACTGTTATCTGCTCCCATTAGTTCCATTAACCAATATGTAGTGACCTTTTTTTTGCCTCTTCTGAATAGTTTTCACTTGAAGTCCATTTTGTCTGACAAATAACATAGCTTTTCCTGCTTGTTTTGGGGCTGCCATTGCATGAAATAGTTTTCCATCCTTTGATTTTTAGACTATAAATGTTGTTTTAGATTAAATGTGTTTCTTATATGCAGCATACCATTGGCTTTTGTTTTTGTGTCCAGTCTTCACATCGGTGTCTTTTGACTGGGAAGTTGAGAGCTGCTCACAATTAGAGTTGCTGTGGAAAGGTGGCTCACCCTGGCTCACCCTGCCTGGTGTATTCATTCCAGACTTTCTGGTGTCACTGGCTTGTCTCTTTCAAGGAGATTCTTCAAGAATTTTTTGAAGTGTTTGTTTGGTGGTCATAAACTTTTAAGGTGCCGTTTGTCATGGAAATAGTTATTCATGAATTTTGAGAGTTTTGCAGGAGATATCAGCCTTGGTTGGAATTTGTTTTTTTCTAGATTTTGAAACCCATTACTTGATGTAAGATTTGTGTTGAGAAGTCTGCTATAATTCTAATGGCTTTGCCTTCAAAGTGATTTGATGCTTTTATCTCACAGCTTAAGATTCTCTCTTTGTATAGCACCACCTGACAAGCATAAGGTCCTGAGTTCAATTCCCAGCACACACACATGAAAAAGATTCTGTCTCTGTGTTGGACTTCTGGAGTTTTGACTATGATGTGTCATGAAGCAGTTCTTTTCTGATCATGCTATTTGGGGTTTCATTTGCCTTGCTTATCTGTTTGTAAAATTCTTTCCCCATACTTGGAAAGTTTTCTCCTATTATTTCTGTAAATAATCTTTAGTACCTTTGTGTGGACCACTGGACTTAGTGCAGGCACTTTCAGACACAGCTTCTCTGAACGCTGCGTGTAACCAGCCTGGCTTCTTACCACAAAGGGTGGGACCCCTGCTGGCTTCCCAGCACCAGCTCCCCAGAGGGACCTAGGTCTAGCCCTGCCCCTCTGTACTTGTATACAGCTGCTGTGGTGGGGTGACACCAAAATCTCTGAAGTATGGCTATTCTCTAGCTCAGTCCCCAACAATTACTACCTCTTATGGTTAATACATTGTGTCAATTTGAGAAGTTTAGAAGTTTAACTGAGAGATTCAGCAGGGAGCCAGGGTTCTTACTTTGTAAATATCCTCATCCTGTGAAAAGGAGGGCAAAGACATTTGGTGAGTGCTACACCCACCCCGAAGGTTTGGGGGGGGGGGTGTTCTGTGTACAATTTGAGGGTAGAGAAGAGGCTTGTTTGCTCTCTTTTGCTCTGGCTGCTGCCTTGAAGTGTTGCCCCAGTGCCATGCCACTCTGCTTTGGAGCCAGCTGATTATGGACTGAAATCTCCAGAACTGTAAGCTAAATAAACCTTTCCTTGCTTCACTTTGGGTGTCAGGTGTTTGTCTCAGCAACGAAGAAAAAGTAACCAAGACACTGCCTCACAAAACGGCTCCTGATTAAACCCTCTTTGACATGGTGGGTGCTACCCTGGATTTCTTCTCCAACTCTAGCCAGCCTTGTGGAAAGAGTAGAACCCTGCACTGTCTTTGTAGTTTACAGTGGCCATGGGCATTTCTTGGGGCAAGTGCTGCCAGTCCCCTCTGTAGCTTCTCCCGGGAATGGCTGACCCCCTTCAGACTTCCCTTGTGTCAGTGGAGACAGGTGTCCCTCCTTGGGACCTGGGCTGAGCCTTCCACACTGCTTTGTTCTTTGCTCCACTTTGTGGAGTTTTGCTTCACCAGCTTCTCTGCAGTGTCTAGTTTTCCTGTCAGCTCTCTCCTAATTCTCAAAAATCAGCTTTTTTTTTTCTTTTTTCCTTTTCACCAAGTTGTTGTTTTCAAGGTGCTTTGACTCTAGATCCTAGGAGGTTGCATTTTGCTGTAGGTCTCTACCCCAGCATTTTTAATCCTTGCTCTTTCTTTTTAATTCTCAAGTTCTAACAGTTTATCTTGACTATTATGAAATCAATTTTCTCAAGCGTATAATGGATTCTCTCCATGTGTAGTTTTCTTTTTTATTTCAGGGAAGTTTGTGTAGTTAGGAATTTCATTCAGTTCTTCTCCAGTGTTCTGTTTTGTTTAGCTTTCTTTTTTTTTTTTTTTTTTTGTGGCACCAGGGATTGAACTCATGACCTTGCGCAGGCAGGCGCTTAGGCCACTGAGCTAGATCCCTGGCCCTTGTCTTTTTGAGACAGGGTCTCACTATGCCGTTCAGGCTGGCCTTGAGTTCACTTTGTAGCCCAGGCTGGTCTTGAACTCACAATGATCCTCCTGTCTCAGCCTCCCAAGTGCTGGGATTACAGGCATGAGCCACCACACCCGGCTTGTTTAGCTTTCTTGAAGTCTCCATTTATTCCAATGCTAGAACTTTTCTATGTTTAATGACTATTACTTTCTTTTGTAAATGTGCCCTTTATTCTGTTCTCCTTTTCCTAGCATCCTCTTTATCTGTTTAAATACTTTGCATCTGTTATGTCATAGGAAACATTTTTGGGTCATTTTTGAAATAACTTTTGTTCCTTTATTCAGTTTCTTTCCAGTATTCTGTCAGATCTTTGTGAAATTGTCTATTTCTACTCATAATTTTAATTTAAGCTATAGTTGGTCCCCCCCACACAAAGAATGATTTATTTGTTTATTTAATGTGCAATACTGGGGATTTTTTGTTTTGATTTGGTTTGTTTTTTAGCCTAGGCTGGCCTCAGGCTGCCTGGAATTCATGGTGATCCTCCTGCCTCAGCCTCCAGAGTGCCAGAGTATGCACCATGATGCTTGGCAGTGCCAGGGATTGAACCTAGGGCTTTCGCACCACCCCATTACCCTTTATTTTTATTTTATTGAGACAAAGTCTCACTGAATTACTCAGCAGGCTTGAACTTAAGAGCCTCCTGTCTTAGCTTTGCAGAGCACTGGAATTACGATTATAGAGTTTTCACTTTCTACTTGATTCAATTCAGACATGCAGGCCCGGTCATTCCATCTTTATCTTGACGCCTGGCCTTCAATGAATGCACCTCCAGCCACAGTTGTGATGTGCTCTCATGCTCTGCACTGACTCCTTTGAGGGCCTTGCCCTGCCTGACTGCCTGGAACATTTCCACCTAACTCAGCTGTCTATAATACTTGCTTTAGAGCATTCTTCCTTTTTAATAAAAGTGTACAAGGGCTGGGGATCTAGCTCAGCGGTCTAAGTGCCTATCCGGCAAGCACAAGGTCATGAGTTCAATCCCTGGTGCCGCAAAAAAAAAAAAAAAAAAAAAAAATGTACAATGCTATCAGTTTCCCTCGCTACTGCCTCACCTGCACTTTACAACTTTCGAGATGTTTGATTTCATTTTTCTTTCAATTCAAAATATGTTCTAATATTTATTGTAATTTATTTTTTGACACATGAGTTAATTAGGATTGTTTTGTGTAATTTTCACATATTACGGTTTCCCAGATATCTTTCTGTTATTAATTTCATTTTATATGTGTTATAAATCAGAGAACACGCTTTCTGTGGTTTCCATACTTTTGGATTTATTCAGACATGTAGCCCGGCCCAGAATACAGTAAATGATCCCTGTGTGCTTTGAGAATGTGCCTCTGCTATTGTGTGGAGTCTTCTAAAGTATTCTTAGCTCAAGAAGTTGGTTGGCTGTTAGATTACCTTCTATATCCTTCCTGGTTTTATGTTAATATGTTCTATCAAGAGTTCTTAATTCTACTAAGAGGACAGTTTTGAAATCTCCAACTATGCTTGTGGAGTTGGCTGTTTTTGTCTTTTATTCTAGTTTTGCTTTGTATATTTTGAAACATTACATGCACACTTAGGATTCTTATTTTTCTTCAAGATGCAAACTCATTAATATGAAATGGTCTCCTTGTCCTGGATAGTCTCTCTTTCTTTCTTTCTTTCTCTTTCTTTCTTTCTTTCTTTCTTTCTTTCTTTCTTTCTTTCTTTCTTTCTTTCTCTTTCTTTCTTTCTTTCTTTCTTTCCTTTGTTTTTTTCTTTCTCCCTTTCTCCCTTCCTTCCTTCCTTTTTCTTTTCTTTTTTTTTTTCTGAAACAGGGTGTCACTATGTGGTCAGGCTGGCCTTGAATTCACTGTGTAGCTCAGGCTGGCCTCAAACTCATAGTGTTCTCCTGCATCAGCCTCCCAAGTACTGGGATTACAGATGTGTGCCACTATTTCCAGAAATCTTCCTGTTTGTTTGTTTGTTTGTTTGTTTGTTTGGAATCAGGGTCTCGCTCTGTACCTTAGGCTGTACTTTATCTCACTATTTAGGCTCAGCCTCCTGAGTGCTGAGGTTATAGGCGTGCTCCACCATGTCCAGCAATATTCCTTATTCCGAAGTCTGTTCCATCTGCCATTTCCATTTTCTTTTATTACTGTGTGCATAGTGTATCTGTTCCCATTCTTCCTCTTCTCTATTTGTGACCTATGCTGTACTGTACAAAAGTGTATTCTGTGTAGATGGCCTGTAGATAGATCTGTACTTCAAGTCTATCTGATCTCCTCGGCCTTTTTTTGAGACAGGGTCTTGCTATGTAGTTCATGCTATGTAGCCCAGGATAGCCTGGAACTTGCGTGGATCCTCCTGCCTCAGCCTCCTGAGTGCTAGGAGTACAGGTGTGCATCACCATGCCTGACTTCAATCTCTGCCTGAGTGTTTGGCTCTGTTATATTATTATAATTATTGATGTAGTTCAATATAAATTGACTATCTTTGTTTGCTTTCAAATTTGTCCCATGTACACTTTGTTCTTCCTTTATCTTCTTTTTCTTTTAGAGTAATTGTTTTTTTTTTTTCTTAAAGCATTTCATTTGGGCTGGGGATTTATCCCAGCGGTTCAAGTACTTGCCTGGTAAGTGCAAATACCCAGGACCAAAAACAAACAAACAAACAAAAAAAAAGCATCTCACTGACCTCCACGCTCATGTTATTAGCTGTAGATCCTTGTTTTATTTTTTAAGTGTTTGCTTAATGTCTCCAGTATGCATCATTAACTTATCACAATCCACATATAATTATATTATGCTATCTCATTTTTTAAATGCTATCTCATTTTTAAAGAAAGAGACTAACAAGAGTGTAAGACAGCTGTTATTCCATTCCTTGCTCTTGACCTTTGTGCTATATGAATAATACAATTTCCTACCTATAATTTTTGTATTGTTAGTTATCTTTTACAGTAATTTTAAAATGAGAACATCTTATTTATTTATCTAATGATTATCTTTAGGTAGGTTCAGATTTTCATCTGCAATTTTAATTCTTCCTGGATAATTTTATTTAATATTCATTTTAGTGCAAGTCTGCTGGCATTATTTCAGGTTTTATGTGTCTGAAAAAATGTTTATTTAACTTTCAGTTTTGAAGTACATCGTCACAGGTTATAGAATTCTAGGTTGATCGTTGTCCCCCTCAGAATTCTGTTTTGACTTGCAGTTTCTGACGTGAAATCTGTTGCATTCTTACATTCGCATCTCTCTCTCTCTCTCTCTCCCTCTCCCTCTCCTCTCTCTCTCCTCTCTTTTTGTATCAGGAATTAAACTCAGGACCTTGCACTTCCCAGGCAGGCACTGTGCCACTGAGCTCTAACCCTGGCCCTGTGTCTCTTTTCTTTTTCTTCTTTTCTTTTTTCAAGATTTTCAGTCTTGTGTTTTTAGCAAGTTGATTATAACATGTAGTTTTCACTGTTTATTCTGTTCATGTTTCTTTGACTTCCTCAGATCTGTGGCTTTATAATTCAGATCAAATTTGGAAATAGTCAGCTATGACTTCTTTAATTTTTTTTCCTTCCCTTCTGCTCTCCTTCTGCAACTCCAAATTACACTTAAGATGCATTCACTTATATTGTGTCACAGGACATTCATCATCTGTACTTTTTCTTGGGTCATGCTCCCTTTGTACTTAATTTTGGAAAACTTCATTTTCTGGGTGCTCCAACCTTACTATCACTTCTTTATGTCTAATCTGTTGTTAATCCCAACTGATGTATTTTTTTTTAATTTCAGGTGATACTTCTTATCTCTAGAAGTTGCACTAAGGTCTTTAAAAGATCTTTACTTTCTTTTATTATTTTCAATCTTTCATTTACATTACTGACCATATTTATAATAGCCGTTTCAGGGTTCTAACTTCATTTTTATTTCTTAGTTGTTTCTCATGTTTGACTTCTCTTCCCCCACTAACTCCAGTCATTGTCATGTGTTCCAGCTTCTGGAATGTCTGGTGAGTTTTGATTGGATGCTAAACATTGTGAGTTTTACATTGTTGGGTGCTGAACTTTGTTATATTCCTGTATAGTGTGTTAGATTTTGCTCTAGCAAACTATATAGTTACTTGGGAACAGGTTGATTCTTGACTCTGTAAAGGCTTGTGTTGCGTATGTATTTATCAGGAGATGACTTGTCATGGCTTCTGAAGAACTACTATTCCCAACTCATTTTTGAGTTATTTTTTCAGTTTCATTTTACTAATATAAATAAACTTCAGATTTTCATAAATGCAAATTAATTTAGTTTAAAAATTAATTTAGTTTAAAAAACTAAAGGCAGGCAGACTCCCTATCTCTTGCCCTATCCAGAGCTGAGGAAAAATCAAAAGTTTCTTGGTTATTCCCTTTGCTACAAGGAGGAAAATATATGTAAATTTTTTTTCATAGAGGACTTAGTTTTAATTCTCGAATTTGACAAACTCCAATACCTTGTTTCCTAGCTCTCATCCCTTAAAATCACATGTTTTGCTGGGCATGGTGCCACATGCCTATAATCCCAGTACTCTGGAGGCTGAGACAGGAGGATTGCTGAGAGTTCAAGACCAGCATGGGCTATAAAGTGAGTTCAAGACCAGCCTGAACTGCATAGCAAAACTGTCTCAAAAAGACAAACAAACAAACAAACAACCCCAAAAAACCCAAAATAAAACAAAACAAAAAACACATTTTATTTTTCTTATATAGTTGATGGCTGGTAGGGGTACCCATTCTCGTATGTATTTGCTTCTAAAATTTTCAATTACCTTTTTTTTTTCCTTTTCTAAGTGTTCTTTTTATTGTGAGCTAAATTAGATGTCTAATTATATGCATATTTCACCTATCATTTCTAGGTATTTTAGAGTTAAAGTATTTTCAGATATTTAGTCTTGTATTTTATGATGTTGCTTTTCTTGTCAGCAAATTTGAAACTTTTATTTCACTGGATTTAGGCATTATTATGTTTCTTTGAAATTGTTCATATCACATCAACTATTAAGACCTTTTATAGTCTCACAATATCTCATTTATTATTCATTGTGTTTCCCAATCTCCAGTGTATTCTGTAAGACTTGCTGGAAGAGAAAGTCGGTTTGAAGAACCTTTTGCAAATGACATCTATGAGATGGCTGATGAAATTGTTTGTGCTTTGCTGCCAGTTGTCCAAGATAAACCATTTGCATTTTTTGGACATAGGTATCTAAAATTTGTTACAAAGGACATGGGGGCGGTTCTTAATTAAAGTTCATGGGTAATGTTTTTCTTTGTATTTTGCGAAAATACATACCTTTTGTATTGGTAAACAGCATATTTTTTTATTAGTACACATTTGCAGTACACATTCATTGTGGGGAATTAGTACATGTACATAACATATCTCAATTCTTTTCCTCCCTTCTCCTCTATCCTCATAAACAGCATATTGAGTAATTATGACCAATCATAACTCTTACAGCTCTCCAAATTCTATAGTAGTTATACTTTTTTCTCCTTTTAGGCAAAAGAGCCAAGACTTATAAAATCAAGACTCATATCATTTATTTGTAAAATTAAAACTAGTATAGTATGTATTTCTTAAGTTGGATTGTATAATTTTGAGGTTTGGTCATAGACCCTGGGGTTCTGACTGCCTCATAGTAGCTATGTGACCTTTGGCAAATTCCTTAGGCTTCTATATTAGTTTGCTCCCTTATAAGCTGAAATAATAATAGTTCTTAATTGTGAGGCTTAAATGAATAGCAATCATAAATAACTTGGTATATAGTAAGAAACTCAGTGTTACCTACTATAATATACAATTTTTATGAATATGGGAAAGCAAAAATTGAAAAATAAAAGTGCTCATCATCCTACCACCCAGATTACAATGCTTTAAAAAAATTTTAGTACATGTTTTCCATATGTATTGATCACATATATCATAGGGAATTTGTACCTATGCATAATATATTTTAATTCTTTTTTTCCCCATTTCCCTCCCCTCCCTTCCACCCTTCTTCCCCTCCCAATTTACTTTTGTGATTCTTTAGTATTTCTACATGATGGGGTTCTGTGTTATATCTTTGCCTGAATGTTATCACTTGAATATTGCTATGAAATATCTTTAACAGCCTGAAAATATACATTGTTTCATGATTCGTTTTTATTAATCTCCTTATCTGCATAGGAATTACTTCTTTTTTTCTGCTATGAACAATAGTTCAATGCACATTCTTTTAGAAACTCAGTATAAATCTCTTATTTTTTTAAAGAATTCCCAGAATTTAGGCTAAATGATACGTACATTGTTAAAGCTCTTGATACGTATTTCCAAATTACCTCCACTTTCTACTCCAGCAGCAATGAACATAGACTGAGTTTCCATTGTTTTCATGGGATATATAAATATACAACTTTCAAATGAGTAACTTTTGGGAGTTTTGCCCACACAATATATCTATGTAATATCTATAGCAGTTCACCAACCTTTTGGTTCCAGACCTTCATTATACCGTTAGGATGTATTGAGGATGCCAAATAGCTTTTGTTTATGTGTGACATAGCTGTTTGACATTCAGTACATTAGAAGCAAGACTATGAAAACTTTAAAATATTGGATTACCAACTTATCTAAATATAACAGTAAATTACAAAAAAAAAACACTAACAGCTCATCATACCCTGTTGATATAAAGAATATCTTTTTATGAGGACTATGTTTCCCCCAAAGAATATAATGTGAAGAGTAGCATTAGTTTACACTTTGGCAAATTTGTTTTAATAGAAGGTGGCAGGATTCACTAATATCCCATGTCATACAGTCTCTGGAAAAGTTCACCATGCTCTCACCAGAGTAAGAGGATACAAAAGGCAAATAACAGTTTAGTATTATTCTGAACATAGCTTTGATTGTGACACTACCTGTTAGGGTCTTAAAAACCTGGAGTCACTAGACCATTCTCTGCGAACTGCTGATACATATTATCATTTAAGGGAGAAAAAGCAGTACACATCTAAAACTCAGTCTATGTTCATTGCTGCTGGAGTAGAAAGTGGAGAAAAAGGCGTTTAGGCTAACCCTAACCTGCTATGTGAGCGAGCTTTCCATTACAGTACCCAAATACCTGAGATGACCACCGTGTACAGAAAAGGTTTCTCTTGGCTCTGGCTTCGTGGCAGTCCACAATTGCTTGGCCCTGTCTCTTCGAGTCTGTGGCAAGACCACGCATAATGGAATAAGTGTA
This sequence comes from Cuniculus paca, assembly GCA_004365215.1. NCBI lineage: Eukaryota > Metazoa > Chordata > Mammalia > Rodentia > Cuniculidae > Cuniculus > Cuniculus paca. The sequence goes on along the minus strand of RJWT010010163.1, from coordinate 9,178 downwards.
GGGCAGAGTGAAACCACTGACCCGATAGCCCAGAAGTGAAAGAGAGGCCAAGCGCCCTGCTGAGGCGAACCCCCCGTGACCCGGAGCCTCCCCCCAGCCTCTGGACAGCACACAATGGGAGCAAGGCGCTCACACACAGACCTTTGGGGGACGTTGCCAATCTAAACTACAGCGCTGTGGGCATCGGTGCAACTCTTACACTGAACTATGAAACACTTTTTGAAACACTTTTTATGTTGACATTAGTCATTTTACAGACCTGTGTTTTAATTAATCTACACTTTTGACTACTACAAGATCGCTACTGTGCTCATGATACTTGGATTGCCACAGGTCTTGATAGTTATTATCATGTCTGTCTTTCCCCCAACAGCATGGGATCCTATGTTGCTTTTATGACTGCCCTGCACCTGAAAGAAAAATACAAGATTGAACCAATGCATTTTTTCATATCAAGTGCAACTCCTCCCTACGTAAGTGACTTGGCTCTCTCTGGAGAGAGGAATAAATAGGAGAGCAACAGGGGAAGAGAAGCCAGGCTATTACTTTCCCTTCTGGCAAACTTGGAGCGACACGGAAATGACGGCGGGGGTGTGCTCCACTCTTTCATGTCGCTTTCAGTGTCTGTCTCCCTCCAGTTCCCCGAAATGCTCTCCACAGCCCCCGATTGGGCCTGTGTTGTCCCAGCGTCTCTGCGCTAGAACCGACCATCCGTGTTTGTTTGCCTCTCATTCTGGGTCAGCTTGGAACTTAATCAACTTTCAGGAAAGTAACCAATCAGAGCCAGAAAATAGCCTTGCGATTTCAGAGGGGACAGTGCTGTGAAAGTCTTGGAAGTACTGAGCTTGCTGCTCTTCTCTGCCCCAGTGACTTCTCTGTGGTACCCGACCAACTGCCGGGGCCTGGCGTCCGGAGTGTCACTGTATCGCGCTGTGACACTAGAATTACTAAGCAACTTTCTTCTCCCTACTTTGGAAAAGGAATCGTTCTCCGAAGTCTGTAGATAGAATCCATTTCTTACCCTTTGATTTAAGGACTTTTTCCTTAGCTAGTTTTCAGCTTATGAGCTAATGTGTTTCATAAAATAACAGGTTTGTGTTTGTTGATGTTTCAAGTCAAAGGCCAGGATTCCGATTCCCAAACTTGATGAATTGTCGGAAGAACAAATTAAATGTTACCTTATAGATTTTGGAGGCACCCCAAAGAGTCTTATAGACAACAAGGAACTTTTGCAACAATATCTTCCCATGATATTGGCAGACTGTCATGTTATTAGTAAATTTAGGTAAGTAACTGAGACAAGTTTGTGTGTGTGTGTGTGTGTGTGTGTGTGTGTGTGTTTACAGAAAAATATAGATTGGCAGTTCTCACCAGCTGCATATATGGAAAGACAATATTTTAAGTGTTGGATTTCATTTTCTTTGGAGCCATCTGTGCTATTTGTACTGGCTTAGAATGGATCCTGGTCACAGATATTCTATCTATATAATATATATATGGTTTATCACATATTTGTTGAATAAGTGTCAAAACATTGGCATCTATTTATTTATATTCATTCATGCATTCATTTTGGTCTTTTGAGACAGGGTCTTGCTGTGCAGTTCAGGCTGGCCTCCAACTCATAGCAATCTTCCTGTCTCAGCCTCACAAGTGCTGGGATTATAGGTGCGCAGCACCACACTGCCCTGTTTTTAGAAGGGTCAGCAGGAGTAGATGGCTACTTACTGCTGTGTGTGGAGGTGAACAGCAGGGAGCAGTAGCTTATTAGGTTTGGTTTCTCACTACTTTTTTTCGGGAACATTCAGATTTGCAATTCTCCCTGAAGTTCCGATACTCTACAAATGCTTCCCCATAACCTAAGCCTACAAATGGCTCTTCCTAGCCCAGCTTCCCCAGCACATCAGCATGGGGCCAGCACCGGGCCCTCTGTCACCCTGATCTACTACCACGCGTTTCTTCCATTGTGCCTGGGCGCACTCTCCGTGTGAGTTCCTGGAACACACACATGTGGGTCAGTGTTTCTTTGATTTCTTCCACAAAGGTGGCATTGGGCAGCCAGGGGCTGTGCTTGCTCCCAGAAGTTTACACGCACAGACATGGAGCACTTGGAGAGTCTTGACAGCCTCACCCATGTTTGCTGTCTGTCCCTCGGGTCACTGCCCATCTTCCATCCATCACAAAGTTCATGACGCACCTCCTTCTCCATATCCCCTGCCCATCCACAGCTCTCCATTTCTACCCTACCCATCTTCAAGTCCCTCTCTGATAGTTCCAACATCTGGGTCTTTATGCACCTGATTCTTTTGATTGTTTTATCTCTTAATAGCAGATTTATTTCTTGCTTTCTTATGTGTCTGATAGTTTTCATGGAAAGCCAATTATGCATAAGACAGTAGGGAGGGAAATGAATCTGAGAGGTGAATGCGCACACTCCTCTCCTTCTGTCATTAGAGAGTAAAGCTGAGCTGGGTCTATGTTTTGCAGTTCTACAGTTACCCTGTGAACTGCCAGTCCCTGAGTCCTTTGCCATGGCTGTGGGGACATGGGTGCTGGGGCATTTTTCTCAATGGTCCAGCTCCACTGCCAGTTTTCATTCTTCACTATTGATCATAAAAGAGGTGCTGCCCACCTGTCCCAACCCTAGTGGGGCCATGGGAAAGGGCCTGTGCACAAGTCAGAGAAAGCTCCATCAGATACCCCACTCTGTGCTGGGGATCCAACACTGTTGAATACCCAGCTAACCTCAGACGCCCTTCTTGGGGTACTTTGCCACACCTGAGTCCATGCCCACATCCCGTCTCTCCTGAGAAGTGCCTGTCCCTTCCTGGAACTCACTTCTCAGTGAGTTGACCTGGGTTGGGGTCCATCAGGTGGGAGTGGCCCTCCTTGTTTTATACATTTTAGGCAGAAGAGAAACCCTGGCCAGGGCTACTGGGAGAACTCAGTTGGTCCTCTTCCGCTCCTTGGCCCCTGTATCTACAAGGATGAGGGTCAGGTTGACGCCAGGCACCTTGCCAACACTTCCAGTGACATCACACCACAGTCTTCTAAGTAGCCTACGTTTGGTCCTGGCCTGCCTCTTCTACCATAATTTGTTCTGATCCCACTTCCTCCCTGGGTCTCCGGGCCGCAGGCGTTCGTTTGCACCCCCTCCCTTCCCTCTGCCCCTGCTGTCCCTACCTCTTCAGCCCTTTCTCTCCTCTTCCTTGGGGTCTCATCTACTCTGCTTCCCAGGGGGTGAGCTCGGCCTTCATGCTGCCCCACCCTCATCTGTCCCCAGTCATCCTTTGCTTTTATCTGTCTCCTGACCAGTGCTCCCACCTGCGGGGCGCAGGAACAGGTTTGTTCTGTTGTGGTGACACAGAGGAGGCCCTCTGCTCTGAGAGCGCCAGTCCCGGTGAGGAGGCTGCAGACAGCAGACCGGTTATGGGGCGCAACAGCTCCAAGTGCTCTGGGTAATCAGTTTGCCCCTGTCAGCCCCGCGCTGCCTGCATGTCTAGAATAGAGGAGACACTGAAAAAAAAAGAGCTGCTCCTTGGTGAGGTGCAGGCAGGCTCTGAGAGGCGGAAAGGAATAGGTGGGGCTGCCCTCCTTGCCGCAGTGGAGTCGCTGAGGAGGAGCTGGGCAGGTGGGCGGGCGGGCGTTGGGGGTCAGCCTGGGACCAGGACTGAGCAGCCCCTCCCATCCCCAGCTTCGATGCGCCCTCGAAGGCGGCCCTTTCTTGTGACTTCACAGGCTTTGTTGGATCTGAGGACATCGCAAAGGATATGGAAGGTGAAATTGTTTTCATAGTTTTGGGTATTTTATTGAAAAACGTGTTTGTGGTTTTCAGCAAATCTCAATTACTAGCTACTGCCATGAGTAGAAAATTGTTCCACTTAGTGCAAATGGAAAGATGTTGATCTTGGGTAAAATGAGAGCACCCAGTACTGTATACTGATACATCAGCGAAATTAAAAATACAAGACAGGAATCTGAGCCCTTGGAAGAAACCATTAGTGGATGTCAGCTCCTATCGGAACGGTTATCTTAAAGAAAATCTTTCATTGTAGCTGGTAAATGCCATTTGTTATTAAATAAAATTTTGTTTCTTTTTAGCCTGGAAAATTGCAACCAGTGGAACTTTTGACCTTCATGTACTGCCAGGAAATCACTTTTATCTCATAGACCCTGCCAATGAAGACTTCATCAGGAACTACATAACCAAGTGTCTAGAATTGTCTTCGCTTGCCAACCTTTAGCTATTTTTCTTTTTGGCCTTAAAATAGTCAAAAGTATTGGGTCAGGCATGGTGATGCATGCCTGTAATACCAGTACTTTGGAGACTAAGGCAGTATGATTGCAAGTTCAAGGCCAGTCTGGGCTACATACCAAGACTGTCTCAAATAAAAGTGGGGGGGTTGGGAGGGGGATCATATACTGTCCTCACAGTTACTCAGATGTAGCTCGTTAGTTTTATTCAGAGTCTGGAAATTATACATCTTCTCTTAAGAGTGATTTGTTTATGCATTAATGCATCATTCTTTGGAACATTTATGTATTGAGATAAAAGACAAACAGGTAAAGGATGCTTCAAACGCAGTTGATTTTCACCTGTGGGAAGGTTGTCAACCACTTGCTTGGAAAATTAGCTATTTTTTGCTTTGATAATTATTATTGTTACTGTTTTGCAATGCTAGGGATTGAACCCAAGGCCTCCTTCATGCCAGGCAGATGTCCTGCCACTCTCCTATCACCAGGCAAGCATTTGTCCCCAGCCCCATGCAGCTCTTTTAATGGTGCAAGTGATAGACAGGGGAAACGCTTGGAATTAAAATCACTGTTTAATCACCCACAATGGCTCTAGGTGTGATCTCTTCTTTCAAATATACTGGAGTACTATTTAACAGAGTGTAATCCACTGCCTTATTAAACAATTCCTGTGCCCTCTTTCTGAAGGAGGAATACAGGGTGAGCTCTCTGAGGCTGCCCGGTCCACAGCCTGGCCTTGGGGTGGACATGGGCAAGCACCAAGGTCCTGCTGAACAGACTGCTTCACCTTCACCCTGGATGACCCGAGCTCGACTGGGGAGAAAGCAGAACAGCAGTACACAAACAGCAACCAAGAGAGTAAGAAAAGCAGAAGCAGGAGAAATTAGCAGAGCCCGTACAATGGCCCAGTATTACAAAGGCGCCTTGCAGATACGTGCTAAGAGGACGAGTGTCACACAGACCTGGAACTGCCTGCCCAGAGCTCTGACGTTCCTGGATGGCACCTGACCATTGTCCTCAGAGACAACTGCTTCCTCCTGTCTTTCCTTTAGATTGTCACGATAAATCACACTTCTTAACGTGACTTCTGTCTCCTCCTTGCAGAGTACCTTGCACAACAGCATCACACATTAAAATGTTAATCTTCAAAGCCAGGCGTGGTGGTGCACATTTGTAATCCCAGCACTTGGGAGGCTGAGGCAGAAAGATTGGGAGTTGGAGACCAGTGAGGGTTACATAGTGGGTTCAAGGCCAGCTTGGAGTAACAGAAAGACACTATCACAAACCAACCAACCAACCGTGTTGGTGATCACATAACATGGATTCATGTTTATGTCACTATTTTAAAATATCATACACATTGGGTCTGGGGATTTAGCTCAGTGGCATGAGCACCTGCCTGGGAAGCACGAGGTTGTGAGTTCTATCCCCGGTACCAAAAAGAAAAAACCATACCAGGAACGACAGAACTCTGAGCAGGCAGCTCCAGGTCTGTGTGACTCTCATCCTCTTAGCAGGGTCTTCGTAAATAAGATGAAACAAAATATATACAGCTGTTTTCCAGAATTTACTATTCCTTGTTGACAAATGACAAAGATACAATTATGGAGAAGGGAGGCTGCATTCACATGATGAATTTGAGCTTAGAAACAGCTCAAGCAAATTCTGTTGAGTGCTCAGTTTGTGTCTACCTTTACTCTTTAGTTTGATGCCATTTCCAGGGTCCCTCGCTGAAGAACCGGTGTGAAGGCTGGATCTGATTGTTGATTTGAAAATCTTACACTCAGTGTAGTCCCTGGGGAAAGCCTCCTGGTGGAGTGGACGGCCAGCTTCTCCCCTGCCTCTCACCACCGCAGGCCACGTGGCAGGGTGGGGCGCATGGCTATAAGGGTCTCAGTCCCAACCTCTAAGCCGTCAGGCAACCCCGGCGGAGGTCTTCTCCTAAACGCCCTAGGGCCTTGAAAGCATGGGGAATGTCTGTGATAAAACTTAGTAACAAAGAGATCAACTTTGCCTTTTGAATCTGCCCTACTTTCCAAACATTTCCAGGTAAGGACTCTACCTTTATCTTTTTTTAAGAGTACTAAAAATTGAATTGAGGGCTTCATTTGTGCTATGCAAGTGCCCTGCCATCAGCTACATCCCCAGCTCTTATTTATGGTTAATTGTTCAGGCTGAGTTTGAATTTAAGATCCTCCTGCCTCAGTCTCCTGAGTAATTGAGATTACAGGTGTGTGCCATTGTGACTACATTTTATTTATTTAGCTACAGGGCCTCGCTATGTGGCCCTGGTTGGCCTTAAATAGTGGCCCTCCTGTCTCAGCCTCCCAAATGCTGGGATAACAGGTGTGGACCATCATGCCTGGCTTAACTAAATATTTTAAAGTAACTACAGATTTCCATGCAGTGGTGAGAAATAATAGAGATCCCGTACAGGCTTATACTTAATTTCTACTAGTAGCAAAACTGCATGGAACTATTATATAAAACGCAGTATCATTACTGACATTGCTCCAGTTGCGAAGCAGAACATTCTAGCCCAGTAGACCCCGTCACTGCCTTTTCCTGGGAACCCCTACTCTCCTCCCCTCTGGCAACCATCATTCTGTCCCTTCAATGTTTCTACTTCAAGAATATGAAGCAAGGGGAACCACAGCTCCCTTTGGTCCAGATCTGAGCTCCTCGAAGGTGTGAGGCTTGGCCACCAGCCTGGAAGAGTTAGGTCCCAGGGGACACCCCTTGTGGGGGTGCAGGACACTGCCCTCTGATTCCCAGCTGCCCTGAGGGGAGCCCCTGCCTCTGCCACCAGCTCCTGCCATGCTATTGGGCCTCTTTCCAGACTCAGAGCAACAAGAGGAGGGTGGACTGGAATGGCCTGGAACCCCAAACCAGAAGCCAGAACAACTCTTTCCTCCCAGAGTCAATGACCTCGGGCATTCTGACCCAGCAGGAACATTTTGGAACTGGCTTTTTGTACTTACCTAATTCCCTGGATATTCATCCAGTAGACCTAGGGGTTTTCTGTTTTTGTTTTTAAGGAAAATAAAGTCAATTTATTCCTCTGATAACACCATAATGACTCTGAAGTCTTATTCAGGGAACAGAGGTACAGTCTTCAGGGGGATAGTAATCCTATACCCTATAGGATCTAAGGTTTTCAAACTGTTAAGATGAGACTCTGTATGTGTGTGTTTCTAGGAACTGAACCCAATACCTTCGCACTCAGCTACATCCCCAGTTGATTTTTTTATTTCAGAGACCAAGTCTCACTAAATTAAACTTGTGCTCCTCTTGCCTCAGCCTGAGAGCCGGCCAGGGGGCCTGAGGGGTGGGCAGCACATTTCACTCTGCATTTTCATTCCCGTAAAACTGAATGCAAGGGGCCCATCACCAGTTGTATTTTAGTTTGATTCTTTTGTCTTAAATGCAAAACTTTTAACAGAAATAGTGGATATTTCTATGGGGGCTACTTTTTTAAATAGCCACAGAGCCATAGACTTATAAGCTCCTTCTTTTTGCTTCTTTGTGGAGCTGGAGATCAAACTCAGGGCTTCGTGAATCTAGGCAAGGGATCTATCCCGAAACTACACCCTGAGCTCGTTACACTTTTTACAGCATTGGCTTTATCAAGTGCAGGATCACTACCGGTAGCTTAGTCAATTCTTACACTGGCCCTGTGACAGTAAGCTACTTTCCCTCCTCTAAAGGTGAAGTCTGGTGGCATTAATAACCTGCCCACGTCACCTAGTAATGCACAGCGCGAGGACTCGACAGGTGGCCTACGACTCCACAGTCCCTGCATCTGGGGAAGCCCTGCACGCCGCACTGTGACAAAGGAACCGACTTCCCACTAGTTCTTACCGTAATAAACTATCTATTATCCCACTGGTACCAACTCATTGCAAAACAGATAAGACAACAGAAACAATAATTTTTGAAGTGTTTATATACAAACTTCCGGAACAATAATTTTTTACAAGAACTTTTTTGTTTTGTTTGAGACAGGATCTCTCTCTGTAGTTCAGGCTGGCCTTGAACTCGCTATGTCACCCAAGCTGGCCTCCAACTCACGATGATTCTTCTGACTCTGCCTCCCAAGTGCTGGGATTACAGGTGTGCACCACCACACCCAGCAAAAGAATTTTTAAAGTCTGCTGGTTTACGAAAGTAAAACTTAAGTCAACCACGCGGTTTTGGTTTATTCTTAAGTATCACAATTCACGCTGACAGTGAATGTATCCATGATCTGGAGTCAACGCGTCCCTGCCCTCTAAATGTCAGCTCGCCATACCGTTACGAAGGCTGCAAAGGAAAACTCTTCTCTGATGAATTCTAAATTCCATACTTTTCGATCAGTGTTTTTGCTTTAGAAATATAAGCACTCATGGCGTCTTCCTTTGACAACCCTAGAAAGACACAAGCGGATTATTTCGGAGTGGTGCAGTGAGAGACTAAGGTTTATCTGAAGCTGGTTTAAGAATTTAAAAACCTTTTTGGAGGCTCCATGCTTCCCACTTGGCCTTCCCTTTTACATCTAACACTGCTGGACACGCTGCCAAAAGAAGGACAGGGAGAGTTCAGGTTTACTTTTTATTGGGTACTCCACAAACACTGTTCAAACCAAGCGTACTACTATCCTTTAAAATGCTGGTATCATTACCAGTGTTAACGTCCCCAAGGACAGCCTGTTTGTAGAGCCCGTAGAGTTCTTTCAGTTCTTCATCCTCTGGTCTTGCTTTTAGCTTCCTCACATCTGCTGCAACCTTGTCAAAATCAGCCTAATGGAAAAACAAAATCAAAGGCACATGTGCAGATGTCAGGCAGGCCTGGCACCAGCAGAGCTGTTTCCCCTCAAGGAAGAGGAACCAGACGGGAGAGAGGTTTCAAACAGAAATAAATAACTGTTGGGCATGGTGGTGCATGC
>RJWT010010162.1:9621-24576 GCA_004365215.1 Cuniculus paca | reverse complement strand
GAAGAGTGAGGAACATAACGTCAAACGTGCTTGTGATAAAATACCTTATTACAGTGCGCTGCAGAGAAGATGAGAGTAGAGAAAATGATTAGCAACACTGACCAGTCTTCATGAGGATTGCTCCTGTGGAGGACAGGGCAGTAACTGGAAAGTAAGTAGGTTTTATAAAGAAATTAAGGCAAAATTAATAAAAGCATATTATGTGATGTTGGGAGCAAGTAAAGAATGAAACCCGATGTTATAGAGAATGATAATTGATATAATATACAGGAGTGAAAGAGGGTTGATCTAATACTGTATACAATTGGGGGGGATTTACATGAGAATACCGATTGTACCTACGGTCATGACTATGTCACCATTAATCTACACGTTAATGTTCACTGCACATGCACAGGTTATTAGTAGCTGAGGGAAACTGTATGGCTTTAGTTGCTCAAAGATAAATTAATACAATAGTTGGAGATTGGAAATTTTTGTCTTGTTGCTTTAGATTTCTTGATGCAGTGCATAGTCTAGTTAAAAATTGGATGCAGTATTTAATGAAAGGGTTTGGGGTTTTGAGTATTAAAAAAGGATGCAATAATCTAGGAGACTGAGTTGAGGAATATATATATTTATATATATATATAAATATATAGTTCTTGTTTATGAATTTAAGTCAAGAACGAGTGGATTGTATGTTTCTCTCAAAACACAGGCAGTAACAGAAAAGGGATGCTGACTGAGCTCCAATTGCAATTTCCCAGAAAATACAATAAAACAGTAAGAAATGCAAAAGAGCTGGGCTTGTAAGCAAAGAACTGACTCTACTACTTGACCTTTGAAATCAATCTTGTGTGCATGCGCATGCTTTTTTGCAATGTATTTCTAAGTGGCCCCCTTGGCTGCTTTCTCCTTTCCCTTTCTATTTGCAATTTTTCCACAAAGTATCTCTTCTACATAATACAGCATTGATCATTCCTTTCTTTGCCTCAGCAGTCTCTGAAGCCTACCCATTGTACATAGCAGAAAGTCTAACCTTAGCACAGTAGTGAAATTCAGCTTCACTTTTCACCTGGCTTCCTTATGCACGAGGCTAGTTTTACAATTATCTAGCTATAGCACTCTCTTTCAAACATGTTTTCTTCCTATCTTGCCCTTTGCTGTGAAGCTTCTGCTCTCTTCCTTCTAATCTCTAGTTATTCTGGGAAATCCAAAAACTAAACCAGGCATGGTGGTGCACACCTATAATCTCAGCACTTGGGAGGCTGAGGCAGGAGGATTGTTGGGAGTTGGAAGCCAGCCTGGGCTGCATAGTGAGTTCAAGGTAGGCCTGAACTACATAGTGAGACTGTCAAAAAAAAAAATCCAAAAACTATTTATTTCTTGGTAAAATTTTTGTATTTGTTAATGCACAGATTATTCCCTTTCCTTTATTCCCATTGCACCAAAAGTTAATACTACATTGTCACCATCTATTTGTATCTCTGAATCATTAACTATTTAAAGTTGAATAATGGGTGTTATTCACACATTCATTCTTGTGACTCCTATGATATCACTAGGTATTTTTATGAGTGACTACATCAACAAATAGACTAATACCAACCATAAGTGCTGACAAACAATCTTCAGCCCTTAATACAAATGGACAAATATGAGTTTGATATAGTGATACAGATCTTTTTTCAATATGTAGTTTTTATTAGTACATGTTTGCAGTACACAATGATTGCATTCCTTGTGAGAAGTTGATATATGTTCATAAAATATCTTAAATACTTTTTATTTCTCTATTCTCCCTTTTCCCTCCTTCCAATTCTTTGACATCTTTTTTCAAAAGATGTATCTCTTTATTTTTATGGTCTATCTTGTGTTTTCTTTTTATTTATATTTTGTTTTTCTCATGTAAGTGAAATCATGTGATATTTTGTGTGTTTGATTTATATCCCTTAACAGATCTTAATAAAAAAAGGAAATATGGAGTATAATGTAAAAAGGCAACTGTTCAGGATTGTGCATTAATGTCTAATAGGCAAAAGAGAGGGAGTTAATTCTAGAAGGCACAACAGTAGATACTAGATGTGTTAGACAATTGGCCTTCTGGCCTAGTAATCATGAACAATTCTTCATTTTTGCATGTATTATCACTATACAATATTGTAATATCATTCAGAGGAATTGTGATTTTCCCCAAAGTTGGTTTTGAATCTTGATTTTTTCTAGGGCCTATGTATGACTAATTCTTTGCTAAAATGACATTTACTTTCTTTTGGTGCAGTGCCTCATACCATTGTGCCTCAGTTTTCCTTAAAAAAAATGGTGGTGATGATTTCTTATTTGCCTACAGATGTTGGAGAATAAAAGTAAGGAAATGGGTATGAATATTTCTAAAAGTGCTAGATACATATATGTCATTTACGGTTTGTGATATTCTGTGAGCTGTGAGAAATGGAATGTAAGGCATGTACTGGCTTCATTTACTTAATAAATAAACACTAATTTAATAGAAAAACTAAATATTTATATCAAATATTCTACTTTTGTCCCAAAAATGCACTCAGAGGGGAAATGAATAACTCTCAGCTTTAGCTATTGAGTAACTATGAAAAAATCTGGCAACAACACTAATGATTGGAATGTTCTCACAGAATCAGTCTCAGTTTTTTTTTTTTTTCATAGTATACAAAACAGTAAGTGAACTAATGGGTTTTCTCAAATAAGGAAGAGTTTTGGCTTTAAAAGAAACCAGGTTACTATGTGCAGATTAAATATTTAAGTAAAAACCAGATCAGGAAGAAAGACAGGGAAGGGAGGCACAGACAGGGTAAATGGATGTCTTCAAAAGTTTGGAGACATGATAAGAAAACTAAGTGAAACAAATGAGCTAAATGATGTAGGCAAATTCATCCAGGATTCTTAATGTCAAAGTCCAAAAGATATGCTGCAAATAATCCGAAAAGTAACTAGTCAGCCTATGTAAGATTTGTCACTGGATTTATCAGTAGGTTGTTACAAGGGGGTGACTGCAGACGAAGCTGTGTGCTAGTAGAAAGAGATTTGGTCAGCTATAGCTTAGAACCTATCGTGTAGTTGTCTGGGGACTTCTCACTTGGCTGATATGTGTTTAATGGAAATCTTTGATTATGCATCTAGTGTTTTTTATTTCCAATCTGAATTCTTTTTTTCAAATTTCTATTTTTATTACTATACGTTTCCAATACAGAAAGCATGATTCATCACGGAGTGGGTTTTGGTGCATAGAGTACACATTGCCATCTTTACTTCAGTAAAGTATACATCAGTATACATTAGTCATCTTCACTTCCCCTTCCCCTCACTGCCTTCCTGTCTCCTTCTATCCCCAGAACCCCTTCCCTTCTCTACGAAGTCTACCTCTCTATTTCCTAGCATCTCTCTCCTAATTAGGCTTTGGTTTGGATATATATCCAAAAACAGTTAAGAGATACACTTTTGAAGAGGAAATAACTCTTTAATTCCTAAACTAAATTTTTTACTTTGATATGAAATGAATAGCCAATTAAATCTTTAATGAGGTTAATTATGATTAAATAGTGAAGTTTTGAGGGTGTCTTAAAAGAAAATACTGTTTGAAAATTCATTGATTTCCATATGTGAAATCTTCAGAAAAATTGTTATTACTTGATTTATGGAAAGAAAAATCTATAAGCAGAAAGGAATTTCAATTATAAAATTTGGAAATATTGCTTTTCCCCCTCCCAAGTGTATGTAATTCTACATTATAAGAGAGATTCTCTCAACAAAAAATTTTCTAACTAATGCCTGTGTGCTAGAGAGGTTTGATAGGTACTACACATTTGGTCACTACAAAGTCTGAAAAAATGTTGAATTTTAAAATTGAGACATCTCAATTTTTTAAAGTGCATTTTTATATTCAGGAAAACAAAATTATAAAGGCTTGAAATACTGAACATACGTTGTTATTGGGCAGCAAGTAAATGAGTGACATAGCAGCCGACCATGTAAACGAGGTGCCCACTTCACTGATGCTAGAGATCTTCCTCATTCCCCATGTGCCTTATAACATGCTGAGTTTACTCCTTTAAGTTATCTGATGAGCAACTGTTAGCATCCACATTTGAAGCTCCGCCCTTAATGAGGTCCTGGCCCCCTTTGACAAAACTCTCCTTTAAATTCCTTGCTGCCATGTGTAAACTTCTATTGTATAATGAGAGGTCAGTGCAGCTGCAGAGATAAGAGCCAAGTTTTGTGTCATATGTAATTGACACCCCGCAAGAGAGTAACACAGTATTTTAACCATATGAACAGAATTATTCCTTAAGCAGAAACAAGGAGGCTAATCTAGATTATTTAATGAAAGGCTATTTGTATTGATTAAAACAAAATCAAACTTGAAATTAGATCAGCATTTGCTAGTTAGGAAAAAGGTCATTTAGATGTAAGAAATAGGGTCCTATTAAATATGGTTATATGTAAACAAAGAAAACAGAAAAATGAATTTTTAAAAGCATCCATATGAAAATCTAGAAAAAATGGCTTTAAGTAAATAGCATAAATTTAAGACCTGCCACAATTATTTCTAAATAAATTAAAGCAGATTTTTAGAAGAATAAAATGATCATATGTTATTTTGATACCATTTGAACCAGGTTTCTTGGATTAAATTGCTATTTAAGTTGAATTTGATAAAGATAAAACCCAAATAAATGCATACAGAATATATTCATAATAATATTGCACCTTGCGGAAAAAGTAGATGAAGTAGATAATATGATATTTTTTATTGGATCAATAAATAAAAGGCAATTCTCAAGCCCCAAAGTCTCAAGTACATTTTCACTTTAAATGAACATGCTCATGAAACATTTTATTGCAACATTTCTTGTGGGAAAATATAGGTAAACGACTGCAAGAATGTGAAAGTGCATTGTAAACTGCAAAGCTCTATTTAAAAATTCCTTACATTCTCTAACATACAACTGGACTGTGTTATGACTTCTATCTGCCAAGATTAACATCTGTCTTACAGAATTAAAATAAACTGTAAGTGAAATTATTAGTAAATATTCCATCAAAGAAACAAAACGATAGAACTACTGGATGACAAAATTGTTGATTTAGCAGCAATATTAATAAATATAATTATATGTTCATAATGCTAATTTGCATAATTGTTACAGAGTTGTATTTTCAACTATGTGATTAAATACTAATAACTAACATTTATTGCATATTTACTAAGTGCTAGTAGGGATTGTATATGTATTAACTAATTTAATCCTCAGATTAACACTAGAAATTTGAAATTACAGAATCAGTATGCTTTCCTCAAAATGTTTGGGACAGCAGTGTTTCAGATTTGGGATTTTTTTTGGATATTGGAATATTTGTATTTAAATAATGAGATAGCCTGGAATGGGAACCAAATTTAAACATAAATGCATTTATGTTTTAAATGGACTTTATACACATACAGTGAGGTTACCAAATGATATTTAAAAATTTTTGTGCGTAAAACAAAATTTCATGCTGTGTAATTTTCTGCTTGTAGTGTCCTCATATCATTTACAGTTTCAGACAGACATTTCAAACTTACATTTTCAAGTTAGAGATGACAATTTATGTCACTAGAAAACTGAAGAAACTGAGGCAAGGCTATGTATTCTTTGAGAATACATAGTTCGAAGGCATAGATGAAGTTTGGTCATAACTGATCTGGCTCTAAATCTTGACAAAATAGAAATTCTCAGGGCAGAAGAAAACAAATTATTAGTAAGATAAATCCATGCTCTACCTCACTCATTGTGTTAACTTTGGCAAACTCTATCTATGTCTTAATTGCAGTTTGTTATTACTGATAATAAAAGTGAGTTAATGGGTTTGCAATAAATATTGTTGATATATATTAAGAAAATGACATCTAGATGTTCAAGAAGAGAACTGTAGATGTTATTCCTATTGCGCCTTATAAGCAAAATAATTCGTTGGGATACTGACATAGTGATTTACAAATAAAACAGTTCATTTACTTGTACAAAACAAATAAGAGGAGACTAAATACTCTTTGTGTAAGATTTTATCTTTATTGCCAAATGTGTATAATGCATTATAACAGAGTCTAGGGAAATACTGGAAAGCACATTTTTTTTGGTAGTTGACTAAAACATTCCTACTTGTCTTTGAGAAAACAGTCCTTTAAATCCAATTTTTTATAATGAGAAATTGCCTTTGAAAGATCACATTTTATTTGAATAAATATTTTATAGTCATTTTTGTAATCTAAAATATTTAATACAATTAAATTGACTTTCTCTGAATACAAATTAATAATGATAACTATGATATAAAACTTGCACAATTTTATACGGTGGCACTGAGCTTACAAATTTGCCCCATACCAAGAAAGTAGCAGGGCAGCAGGATGTGAATGGCAGTGTGGTACATCTGATGACAGTTATAGAGAGTAGGGCAATTTTCTCCCTGTCCTTCTACGGAACTGGGAAGGGGGTGAGAAGTGTTGAGAGTTATATTCTAAAACACATAACATTTATCATGATGGAATGTACATCGATTCGCAGCATGTTTCCAGTGTTTAAGGACAAATAAACACCAAGTAAAAACCAGGGTGCCAGTGAAGAGAGTGGGATTTGCAGAAAGCCAGAAGAAAACTGATGTCTCAGACAGATCAAGGGCCACCCTTCACCCAAGGTCATTTGAACACTCGATGCTACAGGAGAGGGAGGGCACAGGATAAATTAGATGAGATTACACATGGGGAGAACATTGAATTTACCAGAAATTGAGTATTTTAACTAGTCTTTTATAAAAGTTCATGGGATTTTAAAAGTTATATTCTTGACAGATCTGAACAAAAATTCCTTGGAAATTATACATATCATAATGTCACTAGAAAATCTGAGTAAATTACTGTGCATGATTGGCTGTAGAGATGACTATTTTATATACAACACATTATGAAAGAAGTCTGCAAAAATATAGTTCATGTATATCAAGTAAGAAAAAAGAAACTCAATAATATGAGTGTATATGTACATATTTGTAATATTTTCTATATACATATATATTTGAGTAAATATGGCCAAAGGTGCAAGACCCATGGGAGACAACTTTTATTGAGAAATTGTAAAATAAGTGGAACAAAGATATTCAACTTTTCTAATTTAATGCAGTTTCATTCAAATTAAAAATAATTTTGACAATAAGGGGAAATGACCTAAATTGTATGTTAAAAAATCAGGAAATAAAAACAATGAAAATTTGAAGATAAGAGACAGTCAGTAAGGAACACTCACTGCAAATTATTGCAGTATATACTAAATTATAGCAGTATTTATTTATGAGGAAGAACTGATTCTAGAGTAATGAAGATGGATGCTAATGGAATAAAGAAGAAAGTGGAGAAACAAATACTTAGGTATGCTTGTGGAAATATCCATGTTGTATATGTATTATGTATCTGAATTGTCAGAAAACAATATAATTTCAAATTGCTAGAATAATAGATGGGAGTGAAAAAATGATTACCTGAAATAAAATGAATTCTGGATTTATTGGTCATATAACAATAATTTTCATTTGGATGTCAGAGTCTAGTGTTAAAAACCAGTGTCCAGATGAAGCAAGAAAATAAGTTGATGTATTTAAACTTTTAAGTATAAAGATTGTTTTATAGTATGATACCACAAATAAATGAATCAATATATGTGCTCACATAAAATTTCTTATTTTTTTCATTGACAAAGTGCAAAACGAAACAAAAATCTCACCACAAAATGAGAGGAAATGAAAAAATGGAGAAAAATTTGTTACATGTATAATATATCTTGGACATTATCTTTAATGTATAGAGAAAACTTTAATGTATAGAGAAAACTTTAATTATCTTTAATGTATAGAGAAAACTAAAAGAAGGCAAAATGAGTATGATAATAGAAATGTAAGAAAAAGTATGTAAAAAAGATCAGATTCTTAGCATGCAACGTATTTGGCTTCTGTTTCATCAAATTAACAATTTGTTACAATGACATCTGTTTTAATTTTGAAAAAGAAAGTTTAATATGTTGTCAGGAGCAAAGTAAATTAATACAAACTTTCTAGAGGATAAAGTGGCAATATTTATTATGAGGTCATAAAGAACGCAGTCATTGACTGTAATATCATTGTTTAAGGAATTAATTAGACAGTTATGTAAATGATTTTCATTAAAATATTTTTACAATAGTAAAAAATTTAAAAATGACCTAAATGTCCAAAAACAGTGAAACAAATCATAAGAAAGTTGATGCACTGCAAATCACTAAAAATAATATTGATCTGTTAACATGGAAATATGTGTCTATGTGTATTTGAATATGTACTTTGAAGCAATGTTATGCTACATACACAGAATATATATACATATATATGTATATACATATACACACACGTATATGTATGTCTTTACATATCTACCCATATATTCACACAAGAAATCTTTAAACTTCACAAACACAAAAATTATAAGTATATATATATATAAATGCATATATATCTCTGTTATACAGGAATATAATTTCTGTGCAATATATATTTAACGATCTGCATATATATGTATGTGTGTATATTTTCACAAATGATATAGACCATAATTACTACCCTAATTACCGTTGTGTTTTAGGAATCATGATAATTTTCACTTTTTTTGTACTTACTTATATCTTTAAGTTTTTCTGTAATATGTGTATTAATATACAATTAAATAAATAATGGGAATAATTTATCTATCATAAGTTAGTAACTAACATCTTGGTTCTTTCATAGAAGTGATTAGCACAATTCTGATTAGATTTTGTGCTTGGGTGAAAATAAAAGGTTCATTTCTCAGTTTTAATCAACCCTTGCATTAATCTCTGACAGCTGTTAGGTACATCAAACTGTTATTTCGGTGGTATTTTAGGGATGGTAACTGTTTTCCTACAAATGCAACTCTGTAAGGAAACACCCATTGGTAAGCGGCGGAAACTCATTAGCTTTTTTCTGTAAACTATTATTTGAACATGTGAGGACAGTTTAAAACTGACACAAACTCTCAATAATGAAGTACACCAAGACATAAAATTTTTTTTTACCCCAAAGAGTGCAATGAGTGAAGCTCTCCAGATTTATGTAAAATTCTCAGTGAATATTCTCCATTAACGACATACCATCTTTCTTTAACTGCAGTGTATGTTATCCTTGCCTAGTGGGAACCCTAATTTGCTTTGAATTGCCAAAGTGCTAATTATGGAATGCTTAGTAGCTAGAGTTTACACATAATATTTGAAAATCGACCTTAATTTTTCTGCCTGAGATGAACACTTGGATACCACAGTAAACATAATCAGAGATTTACAGAAACCTAGTGAACTCTGTTTATTATACTTGCCTGGAATAGCTACAGAAAAGGTCAGAGGTCCAATGTCTTCATGCAGAGACAGATCATGTTCTAGCTGGTTCTGAGGAGGAAAAAAACAGTAGGTGATGCTTTAATGAATGGCTTATCATGTGAAACACACTATGTGATAATAGCAGTGTTGGTAAGACAAGCAAGTTTTTTCTTTCTTTTCTTTTCTTTTTTTTTTTTTTCTTGCAAGGGTTTAGTTAGCTTTACATGGTTTTCATGCTTACATTTCAGTAGTAGCAGACAAAACATTTAGTTCGCTGAAAAACTATTAAATACTGCAGTGAGTCTTAAGCAGCTTTGATTTCATAGACCGGATTGAAAATGTTATGAAATTTAACATAATTGTTTTCTTCTAGAAAAAGCTAGATTTTATACATGCAAACACTCAGTTTAGAACCCTTTTGACTTCTTGAGTATTTTCTTCCTTTTTAGTGATTGTTGTTTAAGCTGGATTTAAATGGAAAAAACGCAGAAGCCTTACAGAGGTGGAAATTGTATGTAAAAAATGATCTGATGGTACATGGTTATTTGCTGGGGTTACAGTAAGGATGGATGAAGGCAGTCCTTCCTTGTTTTCATGAGGGTGTTAATCAAATTATAGATGAACCCCTGAAAACATTTATATCAGGTTCTTCAGATTGTATCATATTCTCCTCTCCGCATATGTTCGACAGTAGCATACTCTCAATTTAAAAAATAATGTTGTGTACAAGTTCCTCTGGAACTTTAATGAGCATGTGAATAGTAGAGATTGTGACTAAGTATATCTGTGATTCTGTATTCCTAAATTCATGTCATAACAATGCCGCTGATCAGCAGAGTATTCCCTTGTGTGGGAGGGTTGTGTGTAAAAGAGGAATAACAACAAAAAGACTGAAAAGATAGATTCATAAATCGATATACAAATAAAAAAAGGGATAATAAGAAAGAAGATGCAACACAAGAAGAATTTAATAAACAATAAAATGATTATCTTAGTTGTTGAAGAAATAATTTAGGCTGTTATTGGGGTTGAGGAAATTTACCGGGTCTTTGATACAAGAAATCGCATCCCTCTCTTATACCAATACCAAAGCCATTGTCAGGTATAATTTAAAAGTGTGTATAAAGTTCAACTTTATACAATAAATTAAATTATAAAACTCTACAACACTACAAACACAGGACAAGGAAGACTAACACATTAAGTAAATGCAAACTAAATGAAAACAATTGGATATATTTGACAAAATTCTCACAAAATGTTTCATATTAAAGCAATTAAGAGATCAATTAAGCTACAGATCTAATTGCAAATTGAGGCATCCCATCTTAAAAAATGATTCATGGACTGAAGATTGTAGTTCTGTAGTAGAGCACTTGAGCACTTGGTTAGAATGCTTGAGGCCTTTGGCTGGATTCCCCAGTGCGAGCACGCGAGCACAGACACACACACACACACACACACACACACAAATAAACTAGAAAGACTCTTAAGATTATTTTTGCATTCAGACTCAGGAAATCAACATATTTTAGGAAAAGGTTCAAGAATGTGCAGAATATGTTTGCTTATCGATGTTAATCACAATAAATATAGTATTTTAAAGGTAGAAAATCTCCAAATTAATCAGTCAATAATGACCTGAAAGAGCTACACAGTGAAATACTGTAAAAATATCAAATGTGGTCTTTTAAAAGTGCATTTAATGTTCTAGGAAATTCTTGTGATAATTTAAATTATGAAACAAAGTATCAAATTTTATTAGATGCATATATAAATATGCATGTGTATATGTGAGGTATATTATGCTTATGTCTATATGAATATACAGATACATAAACAAATATGTCCATTAGATAAAAATATTTTAAAAGACATATTTTAACAAACATTTTTTCTGGTTTTGGAATTATAATGATTTTATTCTTTATGCCCTGCTATAAATCTAAATGTGCTGAAGCTGAATGCATTATTTTTATAATCATAATGAGCACTGTAGCATTTTCTAAATAAATAAGATATAGTGGTCTAGAAAGAAGGTGCTTCATGCCACAATGATTTTAGTCCCGCATGACGAAACCCAGTTCAAAGAAGACTCAGAATATTCTGTGATTTTCTAGTCTGTGTCCTTACCCTAAATCATACAAAAATGAATCCAAGGATATAAGGCAGAATCCAGATTCTGCTTCACTTTATATTTGTCACTCAAGCCATTATTAATTTGCTACGATATGTCTAGCACTCTGTTATTACATCTGCTTGTAAGAATATCCTAATGAGTTAGCATGACAAAATATACAAACTTAGAAAACAAAAGTTTTTCTCTTTTATAGCAAAGGACACATTTTCACTTTGACATTTTTCTATTTGGCTTATACTAAAATACAGTTGCACTGGGAAAAGAAATATCTTTGGTTTAGTGAGGACTCAAGATTGAGGGCCACTCTGCATATGTTATATATTAATATTCATAAATCCTTGGCAGAGTGAGTTTTATCTTCCATTTTGCAGATTTAATGATTGAGAATTGTTCAATATGATAGAGGAAAGAACCCAGACTGCCTTTAACCAGTATTCCTTTCTTTACCTCATATTGCCTATCTTCACAATTTTTATTTAAAAACTAAGGAAAAGCAAGAAAAAATGAATCGTTTTATCAAATCAAATGTGAGTTTGTAATAAGGTGCTAGTTCTGTACTCTTCTGAATGTAACCTGTACTGATTTCACCCTTAACAGTCCTCCTTTATTCTGTGAGCAGGTAGCAGGCATTAACTGAGATACTTTGTGTCTGCTTTGTAACTGCATGTCCCCCAAAGAAAGTACTCAGTATGATTGTGTCAGTCCATTACTACCATTACTCATTTCAGTGAACAGAGAAACCAGTTGTGGGTGATGACACAAATTCTTGCAGCAACCTAACAAGAGGTTAAAGAGATCATAGGAATATTTATTTTAATATGCCAGTATTTCTACTTCAGGTAACAAGCAGATGTGTAGCAGTCTCTCAAATAACCTGAATATGTCCTACTCTCCCTTCCCAATGTTTTCACCAAACAGGAAACTGAATGTTAATGTCACTTAGTGAAACAGCCAAGATGTATTTATTCATTTTAGGATGGAATAAATCACCCTTAAAGAGTGGCATCAACGATGTTGAAAAGGAACTGACATGTGCCTTCCTGAGGTGTGGGGATGAGGATTTTGGTTGCTTCCTTTAATGTGTACACCATTTGTTCCTTGCCAGGGACGCTGTCTCTTGTCTTGTTTCCACCAGCCCACGTTCTTCAGCCAGGATGCATTGCATGGGTCAGGAGTACTTTCAGAGCGTTTGAGCACTCTGTTTTTAGTAGCAAAATCTAAAATCTAATTTGTATTTCCTTTGTTTTTCAATTTAAAAAAGTAGTTACTTTTCCACCCCTTTTACTAGCGTGTGCTGAAGTCTAAGCTTATGGAATGATACCCATCTTTAACAAAAGGGACTTTGGGACAAACATTCTTTAAATCTACAAATTCTGCTGTGAGTTTCACTGATGTATCCTTTACTTGACTGAATTCATTACACCCTGCAGCTCCACCAAGTTAGACAAAGACAATATATGCTATACAGTATGAGAAAGAAAAAAAAATCCTTTCTGAAAATATTTTGCAGTTTTTATACCTCAAAAAACATTACAGTGGAGCCAGACATGGTGGTGCACGCCTGTAATCCCAGTGCTTGGGAGGCTGAGGCAGGAGGATCATTGCAAGTTCAAGACCAACCTGGGCTACAAAGTGAGTTCAAGGCCAGCCCAAACTGCATAGTGAGACCCTGTCTCAAAAAGACCAAAAAAAAATTACAATGGGTGTGCTTACATTAATGTATATTATATAATAATATTGAGCTATAGAATAATGTGGCATATTAATATAGAATGCCTAATGTATATTAATAACATTTCATCAGTTTTATTAATATTAAAGTAATTTGCAGCATGACTAGACTAGGAAAACAGAAGAAATAACCCTAAAGAAACCAATGTGTAGCTGGTAGTTACGGAAGTGAGTTGTAGAGCTAGATACATGACTTTTAATTGCCAATCTACTATTTATTCACTAATATGACTTAGGCAATTTACCAAATTTCTCCATTGCTTTGCTTCCTTTTTTTAAATGGCTATAACAGTACCTATCTTGAAGCTTTGTTACAAGCATTAAATAAAAAGTGGTACAGTGCTTGACATACACCTCTTATGCCAACTTACCTAAGATTATTATCTTGATTCCCATCATTTGTGGACACACACGCACACACACACACACACAAACACACACACAAAGATGTTATGGTTTATACACTGTGTCAACTTGAGAAGTCTAGAAGCTTAACTAAGTAACTCAGCAGCTCTAAATCCTGGGGTATAGAGAACAACCAATTACCCTTCTAGGATATTGTTCCTTGTGTCAATTTGAGAAGGTCAAAACTTTAACCAAGAGATTCAGCAGGGGGCCAGGGTCCCTAGTTTGTAACACCCTCATCCTGTGCAAGAGGAGGGCAGGCAGATGGTGTGAGTGCTACACCCACCCCAGGGGAGCAGCCTGCATACAATAAAAGACAAAGGAGGAGGGACTGGGGGCTGCTTCTTCGGAGGAGCTCCAGTCTTCACCTTCAGCTTGGACGTCGTCTCCTGGCTTCTGGCACAGACTGTTCAGCTTCTGCCTTCAACCTTCATCCTAGACTCTTCCATCTTCCATTGTAGACTCTTCAGTGTTCCGTCATAGATTCTTTAGTGTTCCATTGTAGACTCATCGGCCTCCTGATGTGAATTTGCATGGGACACTGCAGTAAGCTCCAGCCCTTGGGCTGGCCCCGTCTACCCCTAGTGTGCAGACACCCTCTGCATGCTCCCTTGTTCAACTTTGTGGCTGACCATTGTAAGCCAATCTTGTAATTTCTTTTACAGTTGTATATCTTGTGTTATATCTGTTTCTCTAGTAAACACTGACTGATACAAAAGACATACTCCTCTAGTTATGGAAGTTTAAAACTGATCAATGAAAAAAAACTTATGAGTGGATGTACATAAATACAGAAATCTTTTCAAAACAAAATTTCAAATTCATTCTGGCTGTATAATCTAAATATGTGAGAGCATAACAAATTCACACCTGTCTTTAGCCAGGGCTGCGTCCCTCTAGGGGATGACCTCTTATTTTATACTTGAGGGGCCAATAGACATTATTTAGGTGCTACGTGTTTGGCTTTTCAATGATCTCCAAAGTCTCACATGTTAAAAGTTTGGGCTGTAGATATGTGATATTGAGAAATGGTTGAACATTTAAGAGATAGACACTAGTGGTGCTTGTCCATCATTGTTTGCATGTCCCCAAAAAGGACTATAGAATTCCAGCCTTTCTTCTCTTTTTCTCTTGCTGCTTTGTCATGAGGTGAGCAGTTTCATACTGCCATGTACGCCTGCCATCATGTGCTGCCTCTCTATAGGCCCTGAGAAATGTGGCTGAGAGGTTTCTGCCCCAGTATAAATTACTGGACATTATGGCGGTATT
>RJWT010010161.1:0-24456 GCA_004365215.1 Cuniculus paca | reverse complement strand
AAAAAATATCAGGCCCTCAAAATTCAAAGACCCAATCCAAAAATGGGCATCTGAGATGAAAACACACTTCTCAGCTGAACAAATAAAATGCCAAATAAATACATGAAAAAATGTTCAGGATCATTGGTTATTAGAGAAATGCAAATTAAAACAACTCTGAGATTTCATCTCACTCCAGAAAGAATGGCCAGGATCAAGAAAACCACCAACGATAAATGCTGGAGAGGCTGTGGGGAAAAAGGAACCCTTTTCCACTGTTGGTGGGAGTGCAGACTGGTGCACCCACTGTGGAGGTCAATCTGGAGGTTTCTCAAAAAGCTAGGACTGGAAGTCCCATTAGACCCAGCTATTCCGCTTTTGGGCATATTCCCAGAAGAAGTGAAATCATCTTACCACAGTGATGTGTGTGCACCTATGTTTATTGCAGCACAATTTGTAATAGCCAAATCTTGGAAACAACCCAAATGCCCATCAATCGAGGAATGGTTAAAGAAGATGTGGTACTTTTATACAATGGAGTATTATTCAGCTATAAAAAATGAACACATGGAGGCTTTTATAGGTAAATGGATGCAACTTGAGACCATACTCATAAGTGAAATAAACCAAACACACATGTGTAAACACCGCATTGCCTCCCTAGTGTAAGAAACTGAAAGACTCAGTTAGATACAAAATTCCTGATAAATATGGAGAAATGGTTCTGAAAACCAATGGTGCTCTTATTCTTGGATTTGATTGGTTTAAGACCCTTTCCTACTATTTGAAAGCAATAAGCGAGAAAATAGGAACAGCTCTTTTGAAAAATGAGACACCCATAGTAGCCATTGCTCATTTCCTGTTATCCAACTTGAAGACCTGTAATACTATTCTCTTTTATCTGGTTTTATACTACTTTGTTTTGTTTGAGTTTATTGTCTGTAAATGTAAGAACAACCATTTTGAAGAAAGCAAGAGACACGAGGGTAACCATTGTTAATCTCCTGTTGTTATGTTTTGAAAACCTGTATAGCTTGCAGTGTTCTCCTTTGAAATGCTATATTATGTTTGACTCTATACTGTTTTCTTTTGCTTTTTTCATTCTGTTCTGTTTTGTTTTGTCCTATTTTCTTTAAAATAAAAAAATAAAAAATAAAAAAAAACCTAAAATAAGAAATTCCAATTGACCCAGATATTCTCAGGTAATCCCCTTCTAGGTATCTTCCCTAAAAAGTTAAAGACATCATATTACAGTGATACATGCATAGCCATGTTTATAGTAACACAATTCATAATAGTCAAATATTGGAAGTGACCTATTTGTCCATCAACAGGTGAATGGATAATGAAAATACGGTATGTATGCACAGTGAAGTGCTACTTTGCTATAAAGAAGGATAAACGAGTCATTTGTAGGAAAATGGGTGCACTTTAAGAGCATACCATTAAGCGAAATAAAACAGATGCACAAGCTTAAATATCAAATACGTGGTTCCTCTTATATGAGAAACCAAAAATATAAATAAAGAGCAAACTAAAGACAGACAATGGGTAATGGTGAGATGGATCTTTAGAGTATGGACAGGGAACCAAGAGATGGAAGGAGGGGGGATGGAGAGGAGAGAAATGTGATAAAGGTAAAGGCATTGTGATGTGCTATATACACGTACCAAGTCCCTCTACAAGGCATGAGATTGTTGTTACTACAAACACATACAGTGGTGCCTCAGTTCACAAACAGTTCTTTCCACAATTGTGGCTGCAAACAGAAATAGACAAGAACCAAAACAAATTCAATGGTTAGGTTCAATGTTGACCTTAGGGAGAAATTTGATTCAGTTCTCAAACAGTTTGGTTTGTAACCAGAAATGTGGAAAGAATTCTGGAAAACAAAAATAATAAATACCTAGCAACTAGTAACCACCCCTTTGAGTACCTCTTATAATTGTAGAGGCCAAAGGTAACTTGCGTTAATTACATGATGTCTCAATAAATTCAGTGTTAAAATATTTATGTAAGTTTTTTCTTTTCCTGAAATGTGCATACATTTTTTGGCAGACCCTGTGTGTGTGTATATATATATGTATGTATATGTATGCATATATAAATATGTATATATGTGTGTATGCATATGTGTATATATGTATGCATGTATATATAAAATATTATATGTAATATATACTATATATTATATGATTATATATAATGTATACTATATATTATATGATTATATGTATAGGAGAAGCTGTTCAAGTGCTAGAGGGAGGGGCGAGGAGGGGAGGGGAAGTGGATATAAGAAGAATTATGGTATGTTATGTACATGACTGACTCTCCGTGATGAATGCAATCATTTGTATCGCAGACATGCACATACCAACGACAACAAAAAACAAAGCGGCAATACAGGTGGAATGTGTGTTTGCGGCAAGGGGGAGCATGAGGCAGATAAACGGTATCTTAGTCACTGTCTCGTCACTGAGACACAACTCTCCACCCCAGCAACTTGAAGGAGATGTTTCTCTTGCTCACTTGGAGAAGCTTCAGGGTGCAGTGAGGCGGCCCCCGCGCAGACGGCACGGTGAACGGGCCTGGAAGGAGGACAGCTGCTCATGGTGGCCAGGAAGCGGAGCGCCAAGGGCCTGCTGGGAGGTAGACAGACCCTTCCGACTCACATTCGCCAGCCAGCGGTGGCCTGTCAGGAGGCGCAGCCTCTCAACAGCACATCTGCAGATGAACTCGCCAGAGGATGAAGCCACCTGTGAGTGCAGCATCCCATAACCTATTCCAGAAGCCCCACCCCTAAACACATGAGGTTCCTGGAGGACATTCTAGATCCAAACCATAACAAATGGTGATGTGTCTTTTACTGTAATGAACTTAAAAATATAACTACTCACCATATTTTTTGATCACACCGTGTATAAGCATAGGCCTTTTCAAATTTTTATTAGTGCACATTTGCAGTATGTAACGATCACATTCCTCATGGTGATTCTGTGTTCACTGTGATGTTTATGTGAACAACACATCTCAATTCTTTCTTTATCCTTTCCTCCTTCCCTCTTTTTATCCATCTTTTGGTCCCCTTCCCACTTGCAAAACCTCTACTATCTGAAGAATACCTGAGATTTTTAAAACATGGTTACAGTATCCAGGGAGTAACAGGAAGGTAAGGAGAAGGTTAGAAAGGGCACAGTGTAGGAGACTCATATTTTCATTTAATAGTGTTCTTGTAATAATAAAGATAACTGAAAAGGTTATTTTGACAAAAATTACTCTAATATTGCTCACTAGAGATGTAATAATACTGTAGAAGATACCCATGATATATTAAAATATGGCAAACTACATATGTAATGTAATTATAAAAATATTTTAAAACATACACAAGGGAGAAATTTTTTTATTGAAAAAAGAAAAAAATACCAGACATTAACAGTGGTTGTGTAGAGTTAGGGTTATTGGCATGTTTTAACTTTTTCATATGTTCTAAGTATTTTTGAAAGTAATGTGATACTTTCATAATGGAAAATTTTCTAAGGCATGATTTCAAACTTTGAAAGAAATGGACACCATTTTCAAATGAATTCTTACGCGGAATACTAATTATAAAGAAAACATTCGAATATTTCCTGAATGAGTTTTGAATGTTTAAGATGAAAAATAGTTGGCAACACCAAATATAGCAAGACATAAAAACATCTTTAATCTCATGATATAAAAACTATAGAAAATGGATATTGCTCTTAGTCATCACAGAGCATTGTTTTAAAAGTACATGTCCATATTCAGTAGTTTTTAAAACAAGTTCTCCGATTTCTTAGTTTCATTCTTCCCTGGATAAAGATAGGAAAATTTTAAAAGCTGAAAATGTTGGTGTTTAACATGCAAGTAAATAAAAATGTTATCCTAGCTCAAACTGAACAAGCCTAACTCAACAAATCTAATTCTAAAAATCTGTGTAAATCTCCTCCCTACCGGTGAGGAAAGATGGATAAAAATGACATGGACTTTAAGATCTTGGAGGGAGCCCCAACTTCAGAATCTGAACAGAAGGACAAAGGAGTGTTTGTCTTTTTTTTTAATGTAATGCTGACTCCCGCCCACACAGCTCTCAGAACGAAAGCCACGTTGTCATAGATTCTGTTTCTCATCTGTGACTAAACGGAACCTCAGAACACTTGGTGTGTGATATAGTGTTTAAAGGAAAGTTAGCCAACTTTCTTCTTAGAAGAAGAAATGAAATCATCCCAAAAAAGCACTTTGGGAACTTATGATGAAAATGAGGAAATAAGCCCTTCCTCTTATGAATGAAAAATCATTGTTACCATAGCTAACAGTCAATAAACTTAACATAGAAAAGGTTTAGTGGGGAGCTTAATGTCTGATAATACAGAAAAGATGAGTTAAATAAAATTCTCTGAATAGTTTATTAAGAAAATAATAGTATTTGCTGACTGTATTTTCCATGTGAACAAGCATTATATAGTAAAGATGGAAAGGCAACTGGGTGCTATGTGAAATAACATTAGGCAATTCAGTGTAGAGTTATAAAGAACTGAGAAGTATAGATCAGTTTCCTGTTTGAGAAATTGTAAGACCTATGTTCTTAACCAGAGGTTGGATCAAAGTTCATGATCAACAGGTCATCACCTAAAGGAGAGAAATCTTCATGTGGACATCCTTAAGACAGTTGAAGACATGTCTCCTTCGTTTCACCTTCTACAGCCCACTTAAGATATAAATTTTGAATGTGAATATGACTATAATTTCTTGTGTGAGTTTTTGTGAGAAAACTATTCCTCTGGAGCATATGCAAGGACTTTTCTGCAAAAGCCTAGCCTTAATAGTGACCAACCTCAATTTAACTTTCTGCATAAATTGTGTGAAGCAGCCAGAGAGAGGTATTTTTCCTTTGCAAGAGAACCTGAGATGTTTTGGAACTAGCAAATGGCTTGCAATCTGAAAATCCAGACTCCAACCCAGCTCACCTTAGAAGTTTGGAGAAAGACACAGCTTCTCTTGGCTTCTGCTGCTTCATTTATAAAACCATCAAGTACCATCACGTCCTAAAATTTCCACTTGACATTAGTATGTAACTCCACAGGCCAGCAATCTAAGTTCAAGTCAACAACTTGACTCTTTACGGCCAATCTCTACTCTCAGTGTCATTTACTTAAGAATTTTATCTTATGCACGATAACGCCCTTTGATAAACCTACAAAATATTTATTTCTTTCATAACAAAACATTCTAATGAACAGATATCCTTTAGCTGACAAAGTAGTGTATGTATGGCACTACTTTAGTAATTAATGTATATTTTTTAATGTATCTAAAAGTACAGTTTGTACATTCTCTCATCAGGTTTTACTTTGCCATTATTAAAAAACATCAAATGAAAATATGTAGTCTCTTTTCTCTTAAACCATTTCCTATGCATATGAAATTTTAACTGAGTAGAAATCACCCATTTTAAGCATATTCATGGAACATTTCTCACACCACTTACGTCACCTTATTATATCTTTATAGCATGCAATCTCTCATATGTAATAATGCAATATTACCGTTCATAGAAATAGCACTCTTATCATAAGACTTAAGTAAATTAGAGTCTACAAAGCAAGTCAAAAATTTTCAGTTCAAAACAAAATGTGCAGAAATATATTTTTGCACATGTTTTATTGAGAGATACTGTAGTAGAATAAAACAATACAGGATTCAGTGGACAGTTGTATGTGTAAGAGCTGATCAACAATATTATGTTTAACGTTTTAAAATTATTAGAGTAACACACAATGTTCTCCCCTCCTCAGTGCACTCCCTCTTCCTCGCTTCATATTTGTCCCATCCATCTTCCCACTTTCTTTTTTTTTTTTTTTTTTGCGGCACTGGGGATTGAACTCATGACCTTGCGCTTGCCGGGCAGGCGCTTAGACCGCTAAGCTAGGTCCCCAGCCCTCATCTTCCCACTTTCTGAAGCAGTTCTGGAAGTCCACTTTCACAAGTGACTTTAATTGTGTTGTCTTGGCTGCCTTGATCTCTTGAGTCAATTCAAAATATTCATGACAATTTCTGTCGAATAAAAATATTATGGTGTAGCATCATCTATGTTATTCACCAGATCTGGCACCATGAAATATTTGGTTCTCTCCCCATGTCAAGATGACTATGAAAGGTAAACATTTTGAATCAATTCAGCACATTAAGGTAGCCATGACAGCACAAGTAAAGACATGGAAACTTCCAGAATTCAGAAAGTGAAAGAATGAGGGATAAGTGTGTTCACAGTGAGGGTGGGTATTTTGAGGGAATTAATAGCAATGTAATCTTTTACTTCTATTGAAGTTTTTAAACTTAAATAGTCACTGAATTTTGTGATCATGCCTCATATTAGCTGTAAATCTGGGTGATCCCTGGCTTTCTGATGTATAATGTGACCATCATGCTACCTACACATCTTTCAGTTTGGTGTGTGGTTAGTGGGAAAAAAATACATATAACCTCTACTGACAAATACCAAGATAATGGCAAAGGAAGCTTGATTCAATTGCTTCAGCTTGTGTGATGGCTCTGAGAAGTAGCTGGAGATGGTTTCTAATGGCTGAAATTCATTCTGTTATGGTGGTTGGGGTGGTTGTGGTTTGGGTGGTTGAGTTTGCAGAGAGTGTAAAGAGAAGTTCACTGAAATTTATCTGACCAAAATCTACTGTAAGGTGAAAGCAAGTGTAGGGCTTCTTTGAGGAGTTACAAAAGGGAGAGAATTTGCAGCCCTAAACTTTGGGCTATGTCTATGCATATTACAGTAGATCTTTCATCTGTTTACAGAAACATATGCCTAAAATGAGTTTACTCTCTTCAACTGCCGGGACTAATACCCCCGTGGAGCAGGTCTGTGCTGTTTTTAGGGGCATGGCTTAGACAAGCTGTTGAGAAATGTAGCCTAGGATTACCGGCGTAGGTAATTAGAGCTGATGGTCCAGTTTTCAGAATGATCCAAAATTACAGAGGAGGCTCATGTGGGGTCTGGGCTTGCCTGGCTCTGTCATCATCGCTTCCTGTCTCTCTGGCAAAGGGCCTGAGAACTTGTCTGCCGCAGGGAGCTCAGGGAAGAGACCAACTCACTTTAGTAACTGTCTGAATTTTAATTTTGTGTATTTCTCAATCACACTTGGGGAAAGTAAATAAACCACTACAATGTTCATTATTTGCCTATGAAAATAGTACTTTCAGCTCTCCAGATGGGTAGAAATGCACCCAAACAGAACTTTTCACCATATGGCTGGGTTTGTGTGCAGTTTATAACCATGAATTTATTTATGGACTCCTGGTCTGGCTTCTTTTGATTTACAGGTCATGCACATTAATACTGCTGAGGAATAATGCGTTAAAATATTTGAAATATTTTAAGTCCCTTGTTTTGATATGCAAAACACCACCCCTTAATAAAATAGACTTTGGTTTTTCAACCATAGAGATATAAGAACTCAGTGGTTGTGAATTCTGGAAAATGTCCTCTTCAGAGTGCTTACTTGTTTTTTTCTTTTTGAGTAGTTAGAATATTCTAGAATAAGAATAAATACAACAAAATCCTATGGAAAAAGTAATGAGAAACTGCTCTCCTGCTCTTCTCCTCACAATCACACATGTGTTGCTCGCTCATACAACTGCCAGTTGGATAAGAGAGAATCATTTGACTAAACTTTTTTTAATAAAGTGTGAAAGGATCATTGCCATTAATAAAAATTCCAAACCCTGGAAGGGACAATAAATATGGGCAAAGACATCAAACAAGTCCAAGGAAATAAGACTGCCTCGTGTTTCCAAGTTCAAAAGGACACTTACAGAGTAGAGCCACATGATGTCAGCACAAGGGACTTCAGACACCGCCTGCCCCGGCTCCTGATTGCATACAGGAGGACAATAAAGGAGGCCTGTCAGAAATCCCTCTTTGTAGCTGATATAGAACCAAGATAGCTATTCTGTCCTCCTTCATTAAACCACACCTCCATTGCTTAAATCCCTAGTGAGTCAGTGCAGTGTTCTAAAAGAACATCTGCATTTCATTCCATCTTTTGGTTAATAGCATCCAATCTTGGCCTCTGTCTCATAATGTAGAGAGAATACAGAATATTTATTGCAGTAAGTATAAAGGTAAAATACAGGCTATCTCACACTGTCAGGAAACATAGGATAGACTCATTTTTCTATAGTGTGTCAGTTGTGTTTTTAAGCAACAGAAGCTGTATTTCTTCAACTCTCAGACCCCTTAAAAATTACAATGCATATATTGTCTTCCTTATACTTTGAAAATTTCTGGAGAGTCAATAAAGTTTCATAGAAATTATGGAGAGTTTTGTTCTCCATGTTAGGAATCAGGCTCATTATTTTAAATCTTGAGCAAATCCACTTCAGGTGAAAGTATATTGAGCCTATTATTTGAAGAAAATTTATCCCATCTCCTGACTTATGGATACCTAATAGAATGGGACTAGAAAACATTCAAGAAATGACTTGTCAAGAATATAGTTGATTATAGGGTAAGTGGCTGAGGCAAGTGCCTAAAGGTAAGGCCCTTTGAAAGATGCTAATATAAATCTATGTCTGATAATTCTAAACTATTTAACTCTTAAAAATTATCAAGTTCAGCACCTGCCTGGCAAGCACAAGGTCATGAGTTTTATCCTCAGTACCAAAAAAAATTACCAAGTTCACTCTTTGGAATTAGCTGTTGCCCAGTGTCAGAATATAAACTCCTCAAGGCCATTGGTACATGGCGTATTTGTTTCCGGTGCTCCCAGCACTTGGAAATGTGTCTGGTGCAGGGAAAGCATTGAATAAGTATTTTAAATGAATGCTGCCATACATGGAAAGAGGACTAACTTGATTTGGCTAGCTAAGTGATCAGTAACTCATCTCATCATCACTGGTTGAGCAAATTCCCCAGTGCCTCTTGCTCAAGCATGAATTGCATAATGAAACTCTCTCTAACCATCTAACTTATCTTGGAAGTATATCAAAGATGTCAGCTTAACAAAGATACCCCTATGAATTATCTTGAGAAACCATCATGCTCTGTGTATCTAAAGAGATACAATACATTTTGAAAGAGCCACAGTGCATATTTTCATTACTTTATTGACATAATTGCTACACTTGAAGTAAGTTTTCTTTTAGATAGATGTTGCTTTGCATATTGCTTTTTTTAAAATAAAGGATATAAAGTGCCATATGCATGTATCATAATTAGGTAAAATATATTAGTTCAGCTCTTTTTAGAGAAACACATCTTCATTTTAAGTATCTCATTGTCAATCTATGTTCATATAGTAAACCTTAATTCTAAAAGGTTTTTGGGGTGGAAGTAAGGTATTAAAGAGACCTAAGTGATTTATAGAAAAAATGAGCAAGTGGAAACTAATGAAAACTAAGATGAGACACACCAGCTGAGCTATGGATTTCTGTGAAGCCAATAACCACTGCTTTGTGATTAGAGGCAGAAACTCCACCTGCCTGTCATATATTTTGGAAAAGCCTAGTTTGGAGGAAATGAGGTGAACACGAGAACAAAAGGTTGAAAGAAAATCTGTATTCATTTTAAAACAAAGTAGTGTATAGAGGAAGTAGATCTACTGCCAGAGGTATGGGTGGAAAACCCAGCAACTTGACTTTCAAAAGTTTACCAAAGGGAATTTTATGCTAAATTAATCTGCTTACATTATGAACTATAATTATTTTGTGCAGCATTATCTCCTCAAAGCATGGGCTTGGAATCATATAGCTTTGCTTTCCTGGGACACGGCAAATGACTCTCCCCAGCAGGGCTCAGTTCTGTATCTCCAAAATGGAGAAGCTGGTCCTTTTTCTCATGTCTGTAAAAATGCTTGCAATGGCCTGGCACACATGACAATGTCAATAAAAGATAACTGTGGAGATTGTTTTATTTGTTTGCTTCTTCTGAGTTGTTTGTTTGTTTTCTCATTTTTTGAATGGGAGGTATGAGTTGTTTTTTGTTTCTTTTTATATTTTCTTTTGATATTTTAGTCAAGGTACTTTTGAAAACAGTGACTTTTAGCCAACAGTATTATCATAAAGTAAGAAAACACAATATTGTCATTGCTTGAACTTGATTATTCATTTCGTTCAATACAAATGTAAGAAATTATGCATGAAAAAGGGATAGAACACACCTAGGATCTCAACCTCTCTAAAATCCCAAATTTCAGTACAAGATTAGACAAGGAAAGTAACAAATTCAATACTAATGGTGAAGGGAAAATTGAGGAAATGTTCTCATGTAATTCCATTTCCCACAATGGATCTTGATTTGGGTGTAATATTGATGGGAATGGTTAAAAGTTTTAATGATATTATGTGTTAAAACATTCATTTATCATCTTACAAATGGACCAAATGAAAATAAATAATTTTAGGAAAATCTTTTTCTTCAGTAACAAAGACATTTTGCATGTACTGAAAATCATTTTGATCTTTAGAAAGAAAAGGAAATTCTTTGATTACTTCCCATTAAAATCAGATTTTTTTCTTCTATTTTAAAGTTATTACTGGAATTCATGTTATTACAAGTCAGAAACTTCCATCCTCTTTCAAACCTTAAGGAATGTTTAAACATCAACAGAAACGGTCTCCCCATCTAGGCTATATATTCTATGGAAAGGAATCACTGATAAAAACAACAATATAGTTCTAAAAAAGTTCTCTGGTACAAAGTAAGCAAATTTGTTAACTTTATAGTGCTTCTAAAAGCAGGAGAATCAATAAATTTCTTTTATTCAGCTCATCTTTGGTCTTCTGCTTCCTGAGCTGCTCACTTGGGACCCAAAAGCCTAGGTCTCTGCCTGTTCCTTCCTATGCCTTCTGGCCTGGCTCCAAACCACAGTGATGCATCTGCAAGAGTCAGCCTAAAGAACAACATAGGCTTTTACAAATGTCAGTGCTTCCCAACACAGTCAAAGATGAAGCTAAATACACTAAAGTACTCACAGAAAAGGAGATCTGGTCTGAGGCGGGAGTAAGTGACTCTCGAAGGAATGAGAACTGAGCCAGATCTCATCTCAGAAAGGAAACCTTGGCTTCTCAAATCTTAAAATTGAAGAGCTATCCTTCCTTGTCTTCTTACTATGACAGCACTCCAGGACAGGAAGGCAGATTTCTAGATCAGAGGCTTCATCCAGGGCCTCGCCCTCCTCATGAAGTTACCGGTTTAACATGTCAGCCTGGATGATGGATGGTATTATTGTTCCTTCACTGCAAGGTGTTTACTCACCCCAACCAATTTCCAGGTAACTTGTGGTACTTCTGTAGAGGTAGAATATTCTTCTCTGCCACCTGGTCAAGCTTGGCAAGATGATTTGTCTGGGGCAATAAAATGTAAGAAGAGATGACTGAATGCTAGTTCCAAGCAAACACTTAGAAGCATCACATTTTCCAGCCAATTCTGTTTTTCTCTGCCATGAAAATAGGGTGAACAAATTGCACAAACACTATTGTATGATGCAAGTTGATACGCACATTTGTTGGTGTGAGTCCTTGTGTCTTAGGGATTATGTGTTACTGTTGCTACTGACTGATGCATATGGTCCGCAAGTGGCAAGACAATTGCTAAGGGCATCCCATTCTATAAGGGGCTTGAATTTTATCCTAATGATGAGTTAAAGAAATTTTAATAGGATTAGTTCAAACCTCATGTCATCTGCAATCAGAAGGTACTAGGGATGAAAGAAGTTTCTGTCCTAGAAAAGTTGAGTTGCTATAAGGTAAGCCATAGATACCCAGGAGATCACTTTTCCACAATTCTGGGAGTGGCCAAGAAATAAAGCAGCCCTGAAGATGTGAGAACTACATGTGTTCATATTTGCCTCACTTCAAATCATTTATTAGAATAAATAGGAAGTTAATTTGTCCTCCACTCTTGGAGTTCAGGGAATACATGCACACTCAGGGCTATGAAAGTCACTCAGCAGAAAGTGCTTCCTTTGGCTCCTAGTTCTGCAACTGCCTTTATGGTCCCACCTTTTCCATTGTTTATTTATGGGCTCTGACAATTCGACTGCTAAGCCAGTAGCCTTGGGGTGTAATTACCAATACTTTAACACTCAAAGTTAGCATGTTTTTCAAATCAATTAAAAGCACTTTAAAAATATCTAGAGAAGCCAAGAACAACCAAAGTCCTAACCACCTGGGCAGACCCACAGGAGCTCAACAGGACCTGACAAACTCAGTCTTGCCAGGACCAGCCCAGAGGGGACAAGAACTGAGATTCAGAAAATGAGTTGAATAACAGGAAAGCACAGCTGAGTGGAGGAGATTTATTCCTAGAATGCTCTGCCTAATGCAGAAAGGACAGACCAGGCTGGGAAGCAGAACTCAAGGGTCCCTGTGGGAGCAAAACCCTATTCTTTGTCAAGGTTAGCATTGTTCCCTTATGGACAGCCTGCAATGTGCTGAGTGGCACAATTTTTGCTACTAATCTTCCTAGCAAAGAGGATTCCATCTCTAGTTAGATCAGCTTGAATGGACAACTCAACTTCTGGATCTCACAGACTCTGGGAAAGGATGAGCAGAAGAAACTCACTGGTTACCAATGCCAGGGGAACCAAGAAAAATTACACAACGTGGATGTCTGATTGCTGACCAATCACAAGCTGGAAAGGACACTGGGGCTCCTGATAGGACAGTCCCCTTATTTTACAGATAGAAATAGCCATACGAAGCAAAACCTATCCAAGGCCACGTAGCCAATAAAAATATGGAAGAAGCAGGGCTGGGGGCTGAATTTACTGTTGATAAGAGTTTTTTCTTAGTCTCTATGCTGGCCTCTTATGAAACAAATACAAAGTCAATTTCCAGCCCGTCACTATAGGAGGTATGATCATACCAGGAAGGGTTTATGAATCTGAAACACTGTTGACATTCACAATCCATCAGCCCACTTTTCCGCTCATAGTTGCCAGAAAAGATAAGAGTATGAGATAGGGTTGCATAGATACTATCTTGTACCTGGTGAAAATATCAACCATATGACATCCAAAAACTCAACCAAGTAGTGTAAAAACTGTTGAAACTTTATATTTGAGAATTCTACAAGCCGACCATCATTGTCCGTGAAGAAAACCTTCTCTAATGAGAGTTTCATAAAGAATAAGTACCACACATTTCCCTCCATGCAGGGCAGTGGGAAGGGAAGGCAGGAGAGTGGAACAAGTGGCCAAGAGAGGAAGAAAGATGAAGGCAGTGCTTAACAAAAACACTGACAAAAAACAAGAAAAATGAACTTGCCTGGAGTGAATATAGATAAAGTAAGTTTGCAGATGAGAGGGGGGTAAAGAACTCATTGGAATGTTCACAGGCTGAAAGTTGCTTGAAAACACTGGAATGACCTAAATATCTTAGAACTATATAGAAAATGCAACTGTCTACAGCTCTCTCGCACCCTAACTAGTTGTCAAGCTTTCATTTCTTAGCAGATCAGATTCTAAATATCAGTTCAGCAAGGCATAATAGATGAGCTCATCAACAGGTACCACCTAGAAAAGCAACAGAACTTCATTGTACAAATATTGTCAGACCCCGGTGGAAGATGTTCTTTCCTTTGTCACCTGGTTGCGTTTGAGCTTCACAAAAGGAACTTCTCAGGAGCAAATGGTTCTTTAGTACTTGTTGGAGAAGCACATCATTGCCTTCCTCCCTTTTGGTACCTGTCATTGCTACTTGGAAAAGATGATGATCAGTTTCTCTTTGCACAAACCGCAGAATAACAATGACCTCAGAATAGCCTTCGGGACTTGGTACCGTGACAAACTTGAAATAACAGTGTGAGCTAAAGGATTTCAAAACTCCCAAAGCACGTGAGCACTTCTGAAAATGATCCTATCACCTGGCTGTCTCATAGACTTCTGAATTTGAAGAGTGTGCAGTGTGATTCTGGGTAGCTTGGGGTCTCCTGCAGCTCAAGGTGAATCTGACTCAAGAAAGCACTTGAGCTCATACTTATTTTAGAGGCATATTCCTTGTAACTTCCCTTCACATTCTCCCCACTTCTAGTTGGAGACCCCACTGCAAACCATGAATTTGACCCTTAAAAGAATTAAAATTCACTCCGAAAAAGGGAAAACATTAGGTGGATTGATTTAAAATTTCACACATAATGCATTATGTTTCAGGGCAACTTGGGTATTCCTAGAGTCTGGAGTGCTATGGACTCCCTCTAAAGATCCTTTCCACCTTCTTGTTGCCCTGACCAAAGAATTGAACAAAACAAGCAAAAAGGGTAGTGAGGTTTCACGTTTATTAAAGGTAAGAAAAGAAACATGCTCTCAAAGTAAGTGCAGGCCAGTTGAAGTAGGTGTGCTCTGCAGGGTGACAGTGGACCACTAAAAGCAAGAGAGTACAGTGGCCAGGAAGTTCAAGACCTCCACCCTTTGTATCCTCAGAATGGTGTCAGATCTAGGCCATCCTATGAGAAACGTGCTTCATTTCATGCCAGAAGAATTGCAGATAGCATATTCTGATTGGTCTCGGGTGGAGGGCTTGGGAATTGTTTTTCTGCGCATGTGTTCTAGATCTCTGTGCTTGACAGGTCCTGCCTACTTGCCCCGCTGGCTGGCCATACACTAGCACTAGCCTCTGCCTCAATGATGTTCAGGTTGATTTTAGAAAGGAAATTTGGTTTCTGCAAGATTAGTGAGTTCATAGCTAACTCTCAGTCAGCACACATGATAGGGATCACACAGAGAGCAAATACCTCACACACAACCCAACAAGTCTCCCTTTCTGGCCTCAGTTCCAAATCACCCACCCTAAAAAAGAGGATGAGAATTGGTGTCAGAGAAACCAAACTGACCAGTTTCAGTTTTGTTTCCCTCCACTCAAGAAGTAATGATGAAATGCCACAAAAATAAGGCTTTAAAAAGTACCTCAATTCCCCAGGTTCTTTTAGATTACCTCATAGGAAAATGACAGAGTACACATTTTATACTCTACTAGTTCAGGGGTTTGTTCTGTTTTGCCAGTTAAGACCTCAGTTAGGTATATGTTATGGGCTGAATTGTGTTCCTAAGCACTTCCCCAAATTTATATGTTGAAGTCCTGAGTGCCATGTTACTGTTTTGGGAGAGAAGGCCTTCAAAGAGGCAATTAAGGTGACATGAGGTCATTAGGATGGGCCTTAATCCGGTCTGAGTGAAGGCCTTCTGAAAAGAAAATAGACCACAGCTGCACGCAGAGGAAAGATGATGTGAAATCACAGGGAGAAGACAGCAGTCGACAAGCCGAGGAAAGAGGCCACAGCAGAACCCAACCCTGCTGGCATCTTGATGTTAGATTTCCAGTCTCTGGAATGAGAAATACCCTTCTGTGGTATAAACCACTTAGTCTGTGGCAGCCCTGGCAAACTAATATGTTACTTTTTTTTTTGCACAATTTAAATGCCTATTACAGTATAAACATTAGTAAATTAAAAATTCTTCGCTAGAGAGGCACTTAGAAACCAAGCATAAGCTGTCTCTTTCATTTAATGCTTGTTAATGCCCACCTTTTATTGAAGTCATGTCTGAACAACTGAAGTAACAGCCTGATCAGCCTGGAGATCTGGACCATCAGAACCACGACACTTGATCCAACTCTTTGGACATCAACATTTGTAGTTTACTACTTTCCTCTCTACTTTACAAATGTGAGAAATGAGAATGATGAAGGCCAAATAACGCGTTAAAGATGTACAAATAGGAAAGGGCTAGGATTTGAACCTAGATCGTTTGAGTGAGTTGTGCTCCTCACAATTATGGGACAGTGCACGTCCAAGCAGAGAGAAAAGAGACTGTGACATGTGTCTGAGCTTTCACGGCCACAAGAAAGGTTGTACCACTGCCAGCAACAGGAAAGATCCCAAAGTTTTGTTTTGAGGGGAAATATAGTAAGATGTTAACTCTAATGGAAAGAGCTGTAAGAGGCAGGTAGAGCTAGTGAGGGGAAACTGAGGCTCCCCTATGCAAGGCATGGGAGCAGAAAACAGCTCTAGCAGAAAGTCATAAAGACAGAAAACCTCATTTGGGTGAGGTCACATCAAAATGAGAATGATAGGTGCGGTGGTGCATGCCTGTAATTCCAGCAATAGGGGAAGCGTAGGCAGGAGGATCACAAGTTCAAGCTCAGCCTGTGCAACTTCGTGAAACTCTTGTCTCAAAGCAAACAAAGAAAATGTAAAAGGGATCTGGGCGTGGAGCTCAGTGTGAAGGCCCTGGGTCAATCCATAGTGTGGGAGAGTCAGGGGAGAATGAGGGAGAGGCAGCAGGAAGAAATCCCAGAGGTAAAGTGAAACCAGGAAACAGAGTCTAGGAAATCAAGAGTAAAATAATACTAGGGATGTGGTGGGAAACACACAGAGTTGCAAACTACTGTCTTGTGTTGTCATCAAGTTGAAATAAGCATTACATTGCACTCCTAAGGGCAGGCAATTGGTTAGACTCAAAGTTATTCAACTTCTCATTTCTGAGATAATTTGGGCACTATATAATAAAAGCTTATCATTTTAAAATAAATGTTTTCATCATCAGTGTTCCCCTAAATGTGAGGAAAAAATTGTGAAATACATAGATTGAAATTTATTATTGCCTTTGCAAGTAATCACAACAATCTGAATATAACAAAGTTTTTAATTTGAAAAAGTGATGCAAAATATTTTAATGTGAAAAAAACATTTAAGAGCTTAGCAAACAACAGAGATAACTCCATCTTGACAAAATAATGGATATTAATAATGCAAATGTTTAATTATCCCTACCTTTTGACAAAAAAAATAAGAGAATAAGAAGTAAGTAGGCTATTCTGTTCTGTTTTGTTTAATTTTTACTATGAAGGTATGGGCAGCTATTTTGAAGACAACAAGAGGCGTCATGGTAACCATTGTTAATTTCCTATTGTTTTGAAATCCTGTGTCACTTACACTGGTTTGTTTTGATTGGCTTTACTCTGTTTTATTTTGCTTGGTTTTATTCTCTTTAAAATAAATTTTTTTTAAAAAAAAGAAATAAGTGGAATTGCTTATTTTCACTTTTGCTTGGTTTTATTGATGAAAACCAAGGTCTTTTAGGAAATACTGTCACTAATGGTAAAGGGCACATATCCCATATGTTGGTTACCATTTTTTTAAAAATTAGACTAAGCTTTCTACTTACTACAGAATTTTGAGTTGGGAAAACCATCTAAGATAAATCACCACACATATGTGGCAGGAATTCCCTCTGAAACGTAACAGATGGCCACTAACAGTGTACATCATCATCGCTATTAATTGTAGAAAGTTCCTCTGCTTATTGAGTTCAAAGCTGCCTCCCTCTAACATCCATCAGAATTCTTCCCTTGAGACAGGGTGAAATTTGTCTAAATGAAAATAATTAGCCCATTTCTCATTAATTTCCTCTTCTATACATTCCTATTTTTTTTTTACTGGATTTAGTAGGGTGTGGTTTCTAAACCAACCTTATTTTTCTCCACTCCAGGCTAGCAATGGACCCTGAAAGCATGACAAACAAATTTTAATATAATACCCCAACTGTGTTATTATAATTATAGTTCTTATTCAACAAACAGTAGTTAATAATCTGCTAAGTACAATACACTGGGTTGGGTGTTGAGAGTATAACAAAGCAGAAAACCAGGTATTTAGAATTCAAAACTGGGCAATATCTGCAATATAAGACTACGGTGGGTTTTTGCAGTCTTGTGTTTTGAT
This sequence comes from Cuniculus paca, assembly GCA_004365215.1. Taxonomy (NCBI): domain Eukaryota; kingdom Metazoa; phylum Chordata; class Mammalia; order Rodentia; family Cuniculidae; genus Cuniculus; species Cuniculus paca. The sequence goes on along the minus strand of RJWT010010161.1, from coordinate 6,722 downwards.
CACCCAGCAAATTCAAGGCTAATTCACGTGTTTGTGTGTCATTTCTTTTTCAGAAAATCTGCTACATCTGATCATTGTAGAATTGCTCTTTTGAAGATGATGATGCATACTAAGACATTCCAAGTTATTTCAACGTCACTTTTCCAGCCTGGTGACACTACACAGAACCTTTCGTCTGTAACCCCCATTTTTTTAAATTGTAGATTTTTAAATTTAATAAACATGGTTTTTATTTTTTTATCCAAATCATTGATAAAAACTTTTCCCAGTAGAAGTCCAAGAAGAAAGAACTATACCAGGCCAAGAAAAACTTTCTTCTGGGGTGACATCTCTTGATTGATATCCTTTTGGTGTGATTCTCTAGCTAACAAAAAGGTCATCTACTTGTAGCACTAGCTACCCCAACACCTCTATCTTATTCATAAGGTTAAGCTTTATCCAGTAAAATACAATCATAAAGACTGTCAAAGATTCACTTGTGTTATTAATAGTTACTTCAACACAAAAAAGAAAAAAATAACTGCATAGATATCTAACTCATAAGAAAGCCAAAGAGGGACCAACCATAGAAGCAGTAGCAAACTGTGAAGAAATCTCGGGGCTCTGATAGAGAGGAATCCCCCAAACCATTTGCAAAAAGTCAGAATAATGCAGAAATCCTCTCCCCTTAGAAAACTCCCACATTTTTAGGAAGTATAGGTCTTCACTGTCCTAAGAATATTTTGGAATCATTTAGAATGTGTGAAAGGAGCACACTGTCTATTACAGGATGCTGTCAGTGTAAAAATTATAGAGACAAATGATACCTGCTTAGGACATGGAAAGTGAAGTTTTCATGGACTTTGACTTGAGATATGATAATTCTTTTAACAGATAGCTTTTTTTGTTCAGTACTTGGGATTGAATCCAGGGTCTTTGCACTGAGTTATATTTCTGGTCATTTTTTTATTATTTTATTTTTGAGACAGAGTCTCACTAAATCATTGCATTGGCCAGAATGGGCTCGAACTTGCAAGCCTCTTGCCTCACTTGCCAGAGTGCACTGCCCTGCCCAGGTATTACAGACAGTTTTGGTGCCAGTCCCTATTCATTATCAGAGTTAGATTTTCCATTTGAAATTATTGCTTTGTCTTCTCCTATGTGTGAATTTTGGCCCAATGATGACAGTTAGGGGGTATTAGATTAAGTGTAACTTTGCTATTTTGCTGTGATCATACAACCTAAGAAATCTATGCTGCAAAGGAAACAGGAGTTAACATTTTTATTTTAAAAGGAAAAAAGTAAAAATGATGACACAGAATTTCAAAACAAAATAATAGGAGATTAACAATGGTTAATATATTGTGTATTATTATCTTCAAAGTAGTTGCTCAGGTTACAAGATATAGGCATGAAAAATTGATCAATCAATGAAAGCACAAACTGTTCTTTTTGATGAATTAATAGAGATTAGTAGTATAATTATCTATCTTGTATATATAGGGAGACATATATATATATCTAGAGAGAGAGAGAGAGAATATGTTTAAACATGCGAGTCTGATTTAGAAAATAGCAGTTTACTATTCACAGTGAGGGTGTGTTTGTCCCTATTTATCGCCATTCTTTATTACATGTGTTCAACAACCACGAGAACAACAACCAACTCAGAATAAATCTGAGAAAATAATTTCTTAGGTCTACTTTTTAAATATTGGCATATTATTAGCTTCTTTCACCTCTCCAGTTCCCTAGTGTATTAAGTACATTAATCAGCTTTCCATCCCTGGGACAAACTACTTATGATAAACAATTTAGAGGAGAAAGAGTTTATTTCCATTCATGGTTTCAGGGGTTTAGTTTCATGATTGGCTGGTTCTAAAGCAGAAGCAGCATGTTAGACAGGAATGGTAAAGGAAAACTATGCAACCCATAGCAGTCAGAAAACAGAGAGAGCAAGTAGAGCCCTTATCCCTGATATTACTCCTCCATGTCCCACTCAGAAACACCCAAAAATGTGTGTTATTACTTTCTTAAGTGTCTCACAAGACAATCAAATTGACAATCAAGATTAACCATCATAGTGTTTCTGACAACACACCCAACGGACTTTTGTGTCCTGAGAGGTTACTTATCTAATAGTGAAGGCAAGACCACATTTAAAAATACTTAAATGATAGCGAAGGCAAGACCACATTTAAAAATACATTGAAGTTCTCTTAGTCTCTCTTTCCAAATTGGACTAGAAAGAAAACAATTTTGGATTAAGATGTGCATATATTAAACTGCTGAGTCTGTCAATTAGTACATGAAGAACTTTGGGAAGATTACTAACGCCTCTGAGTCTCATTTTTTTCCCTACGAATTGGGGATTCCTCTTATTTCACAAGATTACTATTAGGATAAAATAAAAATATGCAAACAAACCAAATGCATGTAGGATATTATTATTCTCACTTTATGATTGTTAACTTACTAATTGGAAAGTTAACATTCCACATTCATACATGTAATAGTTTAAGAGTATTTCATATGTACAAAGATAAGTCTTATATATGCAAAAAAGAAAAAGATGCCATTTCTTCCTGAAAGGGGCTTAAGAAAGTAAAATATGGCACATATTGAGCAGTATATACAGATGCTTTGAGAGCACATAGGACACTAAATTGAGGAAAGTCTGGGAGGCATCAGAGGACATTACTTTTAAATTGACTCTTCTAAGTAAGTTTTGTCTAAGAAAGGAGCTAGGACAAGGGAGAGTACTCAAGTATAGAGAAAAATTTGCAAAAAGTCAGAATACAGGACAACAGAGCAGTAAGATATGAAGATGAAGATGGACTTCCAAGAAAATGGCAGAATGATCAGCAGCAGAGAAAATAGCCTGTCTGGTATTTGGATATTTGGAACTCAGATGCTGGAATATAGCAGTTTGAGGAAGAGAAGGAGGAAAATGGGTCCCCAGGACCCAGTAAGGATCTGAAGCGAGCATTAGAGCTCATGGGGAGAGCAAAAAGAGGGACCACGGATCTGAGGAGGGAGGTGGCAAGTGGTGCTTTCTTCTTGAGCCAGGACTCACTTCGTAGGACGACTGGCACCAACTTGCAGAAGCACAGTGACTCCTGGTGACCCCAGAGGCCTCTGCTGATTGATGCACCATTGGAATGGAGCAGTGAATGCTATAGACTCCAATGACTGGTGAGTTATTTGGGTTCCAGTGCTCCTAGGAAAGGGGAATTGGCTGGTAACCATTTTGGAAAGGGATCAACAGAAGAGCAAACTCAGAACAGCTGCAGGGTTGGCTCCATCTAGCAGCTCCCAGTGTTAGGGTGAGGTAGAACCAGGTTTAAGTAGGCAGGAGGTCTGGGAGCCAAGTTCAAGCTGGCAGGAGTCACTGGGGGTGCTGTGGTCTGAAAAATTCAAGTGCCAGCCTCACGGCTGAAACCAAAAACAGCCTGAAATCTCAGTGGAAATAAAGACCCAGGTTTGTAGGCAACAATGAAATAACATGTAAAAGTATTTGTCAATACAACTTCTGAACTGAGTGGTAAGACTTCCTCAGGCACATTGTGTGAGATGAAATATTTTAATGTAAAAAGATTCAACAGAAGATACAGTCCTCTATAAGACTTCTCCTAATTGAGTCCCATTTTTTAATATAAACTCCTTTCTAGACTAATGACCAAAGCTTTATTCTTAAATGTCTCTTGGGTTCATCTAGTACTTTTCTTCCAATTTTGTTTTGTTTCTATGTTATACTATGCTTTACTTCATTATACCATGCTAATTCACAACAGTCAACACTACACTCACAAATTCCAGAACTTTCGGGATCTTTATTCTAAGATACCTATAGTCCAAAGTTCAAATCTTAAAAAAGAATATATAATATCATTATATGTAAGTCCAGTAACTGCACAAAAATGTACCAATACTTGAACCTTAGAAATTCTATTATCTAATGCAGGCCATGAAATTTGACTTCTCTCCTTTCTCTTCTGTCATCCAGCAGTAAAGTCTTGGAGACTAGTCCTTTGGGGCTGCTATAACAAAAAACCGTAAAACACGTACCCTCAGGCAACAGAAATGTAAACTTTTCACAGTTCCAGAAGCTGGAGGTTCAAGAGAAGAGAGTCAGCATTGTTATATTCTGGCAGACTGTCTGTCCTCTTTCTGGTTGCAGACTCCAAATGTCTCATTGTATCCTCACACGACAGAGTAAGAGAACCCTCTTGGGTTCCTTTTAATATGACACTAACCCCATTAATTGGGATTCATTTCATACTCATGATTTAATCACTTAATCACCTTAAAGCTCCTATCTCAATATCACCACATGGAGCACTGGAATTCAAATATATGAAATTTAGGGGAACATAAACATACAGTTCAAAATAGACTATCTCATTGACTTTTGGAAACAAAATAATAATACCTGAATTGTAAACTGTGGAAAACAGTTCTTCCCAGAGACCACACACATATACACACATGCACACACACACACACCCCTTGAGAAAGAGATACTACTGCTAAGGTGGAGAATGAAGCTGGCTTACAATACCTTTCAGCTATTATCTAACAAAAGTGTTAGTTATTTTTGAAACTTCAAAAGAAAAATATTTACTAGAAGTTTCCAGTGAAAGACAAAACCCAGGGTCAGTGACTTTAGTAAATGGGAATAAAAGAGGTTGAACTTTGTGTATCACAGCAAGAGCCCAGCAAAGTTCTTCATGCTACTCCTCCTCCCCAAGAAGCCAATGGGTCAATCAATACAGTCTTGAGAACTGTTGTGGATAAGCTCTCTCTCATGCACATAGGTAAACAGAAGCAAATGTAATATATATTTTATCTTTTCCCTCTTCTCACAGGGAAGGTGAAAAATAGGCAAGAAATAAAAGTAGAAGATGCAAATAAGATTAATCTCTATGTGTAAATGAAGTCCTTGAGATCTCTTGTATCAAAGACCAATGAGAATACAAGGTCTAGGGATGTAATATACCCCCAGCAGGTGGAGGGAGATCAGTGCCTAACACCGATCTATTAAATTCTTAAGAAAAACATAATAGCCATCCAAAATGTGATGAAAAATAAAAGAAATTCAGCCTTATAAACTACTTGAAAGCTAGAAAAGAGTAAAAGCAAAAACCTCAGAATTGGAGGAGTTATGATAAAGAGAACCAGTGGTGAGCATTTAAATACAATGATACAAAAATGTGGGAATTATGGCTATAGAACAAAAGTGTGATAAATCTTGGTATTACACAAAGTATAATAACCTTTCATGGGAGTCAACAAAATTTTTCTGCAAAGAACCAGATAATAAATACTTTAAGCCTGCAGGTTACATGGTCCATATCAAGGCTATTTAATTTCACAGCTATAACTCAAAATCAAGAATAGGTCACACATAAACCAAAGGGCGTGGGCCTGTCACACTACAATTTATTACAAAACCAAAGACATATTACCTCTTGTAACACTACCTAATTTTACCACTATAGCTCAAAAGCAAGAATAGATAGTACAGATAGTACACAAACAGATGGACATGAGAGCATGCCAATAAAATTTTATTTACAAAATTCTATTTATCGAAACAGCCAGCAGTTCACACTTAGCCAGTAGGTTGTAGTTTAGTATCCTTATAATATAAGGGTGGGAATAAAACATGATAAGCCAAAATTTCCACCTTCTTAAAGTTTATTGGAAATGTACTAAAATTGAAATATACTGTCTTTAAAACATGTAAAATACACTTTAAATTTCATTTTATATATTTTGCTTTAAAGAGGACTTTCTCCAAAAATTAGCATCTTTGACAATTAAAAATCTTTAGTCTGACGTTCAGTTATTTCTGCAGTTATCTGTAAGTTCACTTTCTCCATTAGTTAAATTCAAGTAACATTGATTGATTATTATTTTCTTTTTATTTTGAAAAGACTACAGCCAAACAAAATAAAACAGAATAGAGTCAATCACAACAACACAATGAACATGGTACATCACTTCTAAACAGGGTAAAAAGCAATCAATAATAGCTACCATAATGCCTCTTGTTATCTGCAGTATACCTGCCCATACCATCAGGGATAAGTAAAATCAAACAAAATACAACAAAATAAAACCAGTTTAAAAAACCCAAAACAAAACAAAACCAACAAAGCAGAACAATGTAAGCAATGCAGAACTTCAAGATACCAGTAAAGCAGCAGTGGCTACCATAATGCTTTTTGTTATCTTCAGAATAGTTGCCTACACCGTCAGACATAACACAATCAAACAACACAGAATAGAGTAAAATCAATCAAAACAAAACAATGAAAGCAATACAGGGTTTCTAAACAAGATAATTGGAAATCCTCAATGGCTGCAATTATATATTTTATTATCTTTAAAATAGCTGTCCATGCCATCAAGTATAATAAAATCAAACAAATCAGAATAAAACAAAACTAATCATAACACTGAAGACAATATGAGTTTCAAATCATGTTAATAGATTAACAGTGGTCACTTCCTTCTCTTTTTGGATAATTCCTCCCCTTTGACTTTCCCATTATGTATTGTGCATCTTGGATCCCACTAACTCCTTTAGTTTGTTATACTAGGAAGACAACACGAAATTCACCCATGTGACTCTGAACCATTTCATCCATGAGCATGATCTCAAGTTGCCTCCATCCACCTACAAGAGCCTTGAGGTTATCTTCCTTTAGAGCTGAGTAGGTTTCCACCCCATGAAA